>LPNX010409244.1:101472-166587 GCA_001517045.1 Pseudotsuga menziesii | reverse complement strand
GGCTTAACTATCTCAAGGCCTTACTAGAATGTATGCGCCATGGATTCAAGAGAAATCGATGTCGTGGGTATAATTCTAAATTTTCCAGTCAAACTAGCACCATACCCTGACATAGGTGTAACCATGGACATAGTAGTCATAGATGTTCCTGATAGATGGGGAATGTTGTTGTCGAGAAAATGGGATACATCTTCGGGAGGATCTATTCAAATGGACTGGACATTCCTGCTTCTGAAGATGCACATGTCAAGTTATATAGAGAAAAGGAAAGAAAGTATCACGTAGAAGATCCCGATGAGCTAGATAATGAGTATATTTGTGAGACAGATAACCTGGGAAACCATGCTATCTATGCCAATTATCTTATACCCATCAGTGAAAAGGCTAATGATGAGGAGTATGATGAGCTATGGAGAATGAGTTTTGATGGAGCCTTTTCCAAAACTGGAAAAGGAGCCGGTATAGTCTTAACTTCACCTTCAAACAAGAAATTCAATTTTGCTTACAGACTTGAATTTGATGCTTCCAATGATGTGGCGGAGTATGAAGCACTAGTCTTAGGACTTGAGATTGCTAAAGATATGGGTATCAGAATGTTAAGTATCAAAGGTGATTCAGATCTAATTATTTCCCAAGTTAAGAAAACTTTTGCATGTAAAAGTGAAAGGCTTAAAAAGTATCGAAATACAGTTTGGGCCATCATGGGGTATTTCAGTGCAGAAAATAGTGAGGCGAATAGACTTGCAGTTGTAGCTTCAACATTAGAGTTCACAGAGGAATTAGTAAAAGGAGACGGAAAATTTGAAATAAATTTCAGGCCTTTAATCCCCGATAACCTTGATCATTTGCAAGTCTTTCAAGATGACGATCAGATCATAAGGTTTATTAACAATATGCATGAATTTGCCGATTGTCAGATCAACTATCAGGATGAGCAAAGTTCTCATGTTGAACAAGAGGATCAGCCAAGAAACCCTATTCCCATGAATGTTATTGAATGGGAGCACACTTTTGATAGACAAGACAGATATAAAAAGAAAGAAGCAAGAAAGTTGGATGATTACATAGAAATAAACATTGGTACTGATGAAGAACCAAGAAATATAAAAATTGGAAAAGTTACTTCTCATAAAGAAAGAAAAGATTTAATAGGGTTAGTAAAGGAGTACAGAGATGTGTTTGCTTTTACATATGATGAGTTAAAAGCCTATTGGGATGACGTATTTCAACATACTATCCCCCTAAGGTCAGAAGCTAAACCTTTTCGACAAAAACTTAGAAGAAGAAATCCCAAGTTGGCCTCCATGGTCCAGAAAGAACTACAGAAAATGTTGGCAGCTGGCATCATTGCACCTACCAGACATTCATCGTGGTGCTCAAACTTGGTCGTGGTAAGAAAAAAGAATGGGCAGTTGAGGATATGCATCGATTTTCGAAACTTGAATATTTCATGCATAAAGGACAATTACCCTCTACATGATATGGAAACATTACTTCAAAGAGTAACTGGATCTGGTATAATGTCCATGCTAGATGGTTTCTCAGGATATAACCAGGTGCTAGTAAAGCAGGAGGATCGACACAAAACCACCTTCACCTCACCTTGGGGAACATTTGAGTATTTAAGGATGCCTTTTGGTCTTTTGAATGCAGGTGCAACATTCCAAAGAGCCATGGATTATGCTTTCAATGAGTTAAATGGGAAAATAATAGAAATCCACCAGGATGACCTTACTGTTTTTTCAAAAGAAAGATTTGACCATGTATCTCATCTTAGAAAAGTGTTTGAGAGATGTAGAAAGTTTGGCATATCATTGAACCCAACTAAGTCAACACTTGGAGTTGATAAGGATAAGTTGCTTGGACACATCATTTCCAAAGATGGGGTCAAAATTGACCCAGAGAGAGTAGAAGCTATAAAGAAAGTTTCCCTACCCCATAATAAGAAAGCCCTACAGTCCTTCAATGGTCAGATCAACTTTATAAGGAGATTCATACCAAACTTAGCAGAATTGATGAAACCTATGCAGAAGCTACTAAAGAAAGATGCTAAGTTTGAATGGGATAAAGAAGGTAAACTAGCTTTTGCATCCATAAAAGACTGCATCTCTAGGTCTCCTGTTTTGATAGGTCTTGATAACTCCAAAGACTTCCAGATTTTCTCATTTGCATCGGACGACACGATTGCCGGAGTTTTGTTGCAGAAGAACAAAGAGGGTGAAGAACAACCCATTGCATTCATGAGTAGATCCTTGCAGAATTCTGAACTTAAGTACACTACCATGGAAAAACAAGCCTATGCCCTTGTCAAATCTTTGAAACACTGCAGAACTTATATAGGTTACTCCAAAGTGGTTGGCTATGTCCTTCATTCAGCAGTGAAGGATATCTTGTCTCAGCAAGATTGCCTTGGTATAAGGGTAAAATGGGTATCAAAGATCCAGGAATATGACTTGGAGATCAAACCCAGTAAATTAATCAAGGGGCAGGGACTTGCCGAGATGATGACAGAGGGAAATGAACAAGCCTTAGGTATGGTCTGTCAGAACAGTTCACCAGCATCATCCATTTCAACCGGAATTCAACATCTTCAACAACAACAGTGGTATGTAGACATTATATTCTACCTCCTCAGCTTAACATGTCTCGATCATCTGATGGGCCACAAGAGAAGATCATTAAGATTGCAAGCCACTAAGTACTGCCTCACCCAAGATGGATTGGTTTGGAAAAACCCGGATGGTCTCATACGTAGGTGTGTGGATGAAAAAGAATCTTGAAGACTCCTGGAGGAGTTTCATTCAGGATTTTGTGGCGGCCACTTTGCAGCCAAAACCACAGCTCACAAGATCCTTAGAGCCGGATACTATTGGCCCACTTTATTTACTGATGTGCACAAGTCTGTTAGGAATTGCCAGAAATGTCAACTGTTCACAGGAAAACAGAAGCTTGCTGCATTACCCCTAAAGCTGGTAGTAATCCAGGCCCCTTTTCAGCAATGGGGTCTTGATTTCATTGGGAAATTTAAAGACAATTCAAGTAATGGTTATACTTGGATTTTAACAGCGACAGATTATTTTACCGAGTGGGTAGAGGCCATACCTACTAAAGCAGCAACTGAAAAGGTGGTTATGGACTTCCTGGAAGACAAAATCATCACTAGGTTTGGGGTTCCTGCTAAGATAACCACCGATAATGCCAAAGCTTTCAGTTCAGTAGCAATGTCTTCATTTTGCTTTAAATATGGCATCATCCTATCCCATTCCTCAAATTACTATCCCCAGGGAAATGGTCTGGCTGAGTCAAGCAATAAAAACTTGATGACCATCGTAAAGAAGATTGTTGGTGACAACAAGAAGGCATGGGATAGTAAAATCAAGTTTGCACTTTGGGCAGATAGAATTACTAAGGAAAGTGCAACAGGAAAATCTCCTTTCGAGTTGGTTTATGGTGTGAATGTGACTTTGCCTATTCATCTTCAGTTACCAGTGTATCAGACTCTGCAAGATTCAGGTTCAGATCAGGATGACTTTCAGAGTAGAATAAATGAGCTGATAGAGTTGGATGAGGTCAGAAGAAGGGCCGTTAATCAGAGTATTAAATCAGGATAAGGTTAAGAGGAATTTTGACAAATCATCCAAACCAAGGGTTTTTCAGAAAGGAGACATGGTGTTACTTTGGGACAAATGGAGAGAAAAGCCGGGAAAGCACGGAAAATTTGATAGTTTATGGATGGGCCCTTACATTATTCATGATGTGGCGCGTGACAACTCTTTTTATCTCAGTGTGGATGGGGAAAAGCAGAGTCTGTCTGTCAACGGACAGATTTTGAAACTATTTTTTAGTGAAAATATTTGATGCCCATGGGGGCATCTTTGTATCATCACTCTCTAAACCTCTCTTTGCATTTTATTTATTAGCTTAGTTCATTTTCTGTATATTACTTTGTACATTATTTTCTATATATTAGTTGTTAAAATCATTTTTGTATCATATACTGCCGCTTATTTTGTTTCATTTGGTTATCTATATACATGTGACTGACTTATCCTAGTTGTTATGCAGGAACCAGAGATTCTAGGTTTCTCGTATGATCGATTTCCATGAAGTTCAGATCAATCACACGTCCCACAGTTGGAGCCAGATGTTACCGACTAGGCTGCACCTAGTTGGACTTTCAGTGAGCCACCAGTGATGAACAAGATATTTGTTCATATTTAGAGTTCAGAAGTCTTTTCAGGCCTCCATGACCGTTTTATTTTTTGTAACACATGTTCATACCCCCTTGGGGAAATTGTAAAAAATGTCCTAGCATTTAATTTTTTATAGAAGGCTCGGCTTCCCAGACTTGAGCATCAAGCCGACTAGCCCAGAGTGTTTTTTCCCTTGGTTATTATCAGTGTTCCACGGAAACTCGCCCCCCAGGGTCGGGGGCTCGCCCCCCTCGCTCCCCACGCCCCGGGGGCTTGGGGGCTCCTCCAGAAACGTTTCCTCACGCCCCCAAAAAAGCGAAACTTCCGGAAACGCAGGAGGGGGCGCGTCCCCTGTTCTGCAGCGCGCTCCGGTGAAGGGGGGCTCCCAGACGCCCCCCCGTCCCCACGCCCCCTCGCCCCCTCCTGAAATTGGGGTGCTTCCAGACGCCCCCCCGCCCCCTCCTGAAACTGGGGGGCTTCCAGACGCCCCCTCCTGAAACTGGGGGGCTCCCAGACGCCCCCCCCCCACTTTTAGTAGTTTACATGAGATGAATCATTGAACTTTTATTGCTGGGATTTAATCATTTATAATATTATTTTTTATTAAGACTTGGACGCCCCCCCGCCCCCTCGCCCCCCCTGAATTTCGCTAAAATTTGGGGGTGGTCTCCACACGTCCCCACTGTGCGTTTCCCCGCTCCCGCGCCCCCGCGTCCCGAAAACTTGGGGGAACATTGGTTATTATTGGTTGTTGAACAAACGACTAATAATTTCTGAGTTTTTCACTAACACCTCCAAAGCTGGGGTAGTCATCTTGGTGTTTCGGCCTAGGGAGGTTATTAGAGCCTTCATGTCAGTGTTTTTCACCTTGCTAGGCATTCGAATTGAGTCGTATGGACATGTACGAGGTCCCCCTAGAGTTTCGTTTTTTTTCTTCTGTTTTTTAAGCCATTTTTAATGGTTTAATTAAAAAACTTCAGATTGTAATAAAAGTCAGATACGAAGTCCGTTTCTGACGTGGGGACGCTCGTTTTCACACTCGGGGCATCCACTTTACTCTTGGGACCACTTTCTACATCAGTTGGACAGCCGAAAAACCTCGTGTGGCATTATTTGGGCTAAGAGTGCATAAACATAGCATTTTAATGCTAAAATATGACAATTTGGCATAAAGGACAAAAAGTCAAAAAGTCAAAAAGAGACATAAGAATTGGTTGGGGTGACATGCAAGCTTGTCCCCAATAAAGGCGAACTCTTCACTTAGCCTTTACGTCATGTTTAAAGATGATGTGGATACCAAGCGAATGTCTATATGGTTGGGTGGACTCGCCAACCTCAAGCTTGGCGTCATTGTGGTGGCCCGCGCTCTATTTGAAACGTGAACTAAACATCAAAATTGTTTGATAGTAAAAGGTAGGGAATCATTGAAGTAATGAGATACACCAACCTTGGGGAGTGACGTCATTATGGTGGTTCGTGTTTGTGATTTACATCTTGCTCAAATCGAGGGCGACGTCATCAAAGGGAGTTTCGAGTGGTTTTAATAAGACGTGGCATATGTGAAACTCGGTGTTTGATCATTAATATGAGGACAAGATTTCACTTGTAGTAGGTTACGGCTCCACCAAGCTGACGTGATAACGCCTAGCCTTTGACACTTCATGCTTAAGATATGTGGCAGCTTCTCCTTTAGAATCTCTCAATCCCATCGCACAGTTCGCTCCTAATCTCTTATACAACTCGACTTGCTCTCTCAGTCAAAGAAGCCACCCCACAAAGTCCTTGGATCACTCAAGCTCAACTGAGCTTGAGCTTCAGTATTGATGAGGCCCCCCCGGGTCTCCCTTTTCCTATATAAGATGGTCTCTTCTCCTTTGTTCAGGATAAAAAAGGTGGAACCTCTGCTTGTAATATTGTAATAGTTTTCTTGAGTATTGTGAATAAAAGGCTTTGGAGGCAATTTCTGTGTGGGATCTATGGATGTTTGGATAGAGTTTACTCTACATTAGTGAGGTAACCTGTATTTGTTTTCATGCTTGTATATGTTTGGGGTTAACTTGCTTTCGGAAGGAAATGGTATTTTTGTAAAGATAAAAGGTAATTCTTGTTAGGTTACTCTTTTATTGCAAGTCGAGGGAGACTATTTGATATATGTATGATTTCATGCTTGGATCTACATTGTTGTTGTAGTCTCTTTTGGTTTACACAGGTATTTTTAATCCCCATTGCTAGTGTTGATAATCTTTTGCAGGAAGCTAAAGCTAGAGTATTGATGAGCAAATGTGTTCTACCTTTCCTTCAGTAAAATTGGAAAATAAGCTTTGTCCCTCTGATCTTACCAAGGAAGCTTTTTTTGTCGTTTATTTTTTGCTCTACTCTGGGTTCTTTGACTTTTGATCCACAAATTTCTTAAAAATTTCTTTCGGTTTCAAACGTTTCCATATTAGATCTAGCATCTAAAGTCATATCAAAGGTAGATCTGATGTCTAAAAGTTTCTATTTCTAGTCTGCTTCAAAGGTATATTTAAAATTCTAGATCTAGTTACTTTTCCCCATTTCCGCAAGTTCAAAAATTTTGAAAATTTAAAAAGCTTGTTGAAAGAGTTTCTGTGCATTTTTAAGTTTGATCTAGCATTTTTGTGCTTGAGATTTGCTTGCCATTCTTCTCAAGAGGCAAACAAAGATCCTAAGAAGGCAAGCTTTCTAGCTTGCCTCACTTAGTTGTTTCCTTCTTTTTGTAATCAGTTGTTACTTGGTTTTTTTGTAATTTTTTACATGTTGTCCAAAGACACTTTCAAAGTGTTTTTGGGCATCTTTCACTGACATATGCTTGCTGGTTTTTAGCAGGTCCATCAAAAAAGAGAAGGAAACTCTGCCCGAAAATAGATTTTTCGAACATCCGGAGCTCCCAGGAGGCTTTCCCCTTAGCTGGGCCTATTTCCTTTGCATCTTGTAAGCCTTTGGATCCCAGATAACAAGGACCAAAGAGCATTCTCTGCTGAAGCATTGTAACCAATTAATAAAAACAAGTTTGATTAGGCTTGGTAGAGCCCGGTCCCCATCTCCCTTGGAGGATTTGTGTCGGTGTCCTGTTTCTGTTTTCTTATATGTTGGTAGCATAGTTGTCTTTCGTTATCATTTCACGCTTTGTTTGAGTTTTGCAAAAGTAACTTGAATACTTACCCACTGCGCTATACCGAAGTACCATAGGGGAAAAGATTTGAGCAGTGTAGTAATTAAAAAAACAAAAACAATTTTGTTATGCACTGCTAAGTTAAAATAAACCCCCTCGCTTTCCCGAATACTGAATCTGGAAAGAGACTCCTGGGTTTTATCTTTTTTCTAAAATCACAGAACTTGTCCTAAAACTTTAAAAATAAACCAAGACTCCTTTCCCGTATGCTCTACACCGCTGCAGCTTGTCTGACCAGTTGGCTGTATCAGAAAGGGATACGAGTTACTAGATCTAATAGGAAAATCCACACAAGTAATTTTCTCGAGAACTCGGGAGGTTGCAAAGGGTAATCACTACAGAGTCAAGGGGCTACTCTAAGCAGGTTTATCCTTGCCCTGTTGGACACTTGGTATTACTGCTTTAGCACTCAGTTCGAAGGGACTTGACTTGTTGGGCCAAACCCACAATTTACCCATTCCTTAATCAATTCATTTAATAATTTAAAATTTACCAACCGAGACACTGCAATACCTTCACTGAGACTACATTAGCAACCCACGTTTGCAAGCACTCTTTTCATTTCGGCACTGGTCTATTCTGTTCCTTTTTTTTGGGCATAAGTTAATCTCACAATGTGTCATTGAATTTTGTGTATCTAATTTGAGTTAAAGTATTGCTAAGGTTAATCTTGTTGGCGGTAATTGGTAATTTTTTAATGTCATCCATTCCATATTAAAACTCCTAGAATTAATTATTTCTCTCATAGAGTAAAAACCCTAGATTTTACTTTTCATTAGGGTCCACCCCCCTTGGCTTCGCTAGGAGTTGGCCTAGACGGAGGAGCTGAGTATCAGGTGACAGCACTTGGCTCGAGCTTGCCCCCAAGGTCGCACCCAGTGGCTTGAAGATTTCTGACACGTTACCTGAGGTGCGAATTAGGCGGAAACAGATATCAAAGAAAATTTCTCGACTTTATTGATCCATGCGATGCATTGCTTCTCGTCACAATCAAATTTGGGTAACTCTAACTTTACCCTTAAGCTATATCCATGTGCTTGGGGAATTGATATCAACGAGACGTTAAAGAAGGGAACTTCGTGGGGTGGTGTCATGTTGTGTTGGCCTTGCGATTTAGGTGTATTGAAAGGGTCTAGGTTATAGCTAGGTGGGGGAATTGAAGTGGGTGGCGGTAATCTAGCCAGGACAGTGTTGATGGATTCTCGTGTCTTCTTTTGCTTTGCCTGCAATGTGTTGATGCCTTACTCTAGTCCTACCTTGAATCCTATTAATGCATCATTATTTTTGTCAATGTCTGCCTTGAGTTCTGCATACCACTTGTTGATTTTTTCGTCTAATTGGTCTAGTCTGGCATTGATATATCCCATTCTGGTGACTACTGGGCTTTATATATATATATATATATATATATATATTTGTAATACTAATTTAAATTTTTATATTATATACATATACATACATACATATATATATATATATATATATATATTTTTTTTTTGGATTAATTTTTTTTGTCTAGGTTTACGTGGAGGCTGTAGGGGAGTGGATATTGAAAGATGGAGGGACGGTGGGGCTGATGGGGAAGATTACAGAGGAGTGAAGAGTGACAACGATAGCAACGGGTAGGTAGTGGATGGAGCGGGCTGGAGGTGGAAGGAGGCGCAACAAGGAGGGCAGTGAAGATTCGTGAGAATGAACCGACGTGGGGAAACAAAAGGAACATGGGGAAACAGAGGGAACGTGGGGTTAAGCAACAGAGAGGTAGTGGATGGAGTGGGTCGGAGTTGGGAGGAGGCGCATAGAGAGAAGGCGATAAATGGAATGGTGGATGGGCTGTGAAACGGGAAAAGGCGTGAAGTCTAGAGGGGGCTGCATAAGGTGCTGAGGAGCGACGAGCTTTGATTCCAATGCAGTAAATGAAAAGAATAACACAAGAACTGTAATTGTTTTATAAAAATCTCTGATTGGTAATTTAATTTATTGTTTTTATATATATATCTATCTATCTTTTTTTTTAATTATTATGTGTATTATTGAATGTATACAATAGTTACGCCTCTTGCTTAAACTTTTCAGTGGATCTTGCATGCAAACAAATATTTTTCTGTGGTAGCCATATTGATCTTTTGCAGGGTATTGAATTGGTTGGAGGAGATTACTAAGGCGTCTTGTATCATCTTTTGGGCGAATCATTCCATCTTCAGGGTGTGCTTCAATTGTTATTTATACATTGGATTTTTTTTTTCTGTAGATGCCATGCGTAGCTTGTCTTTTTCGTTAGTGAACAAATCTCATTTGTAGTTTGATTTTGTAGGTGGAGAAGAGGGAGCACACTACCTCAATCGGGCATTTTCCCATTGTCTTGTGTAAGATCTAACTCGAAATTGTAACTAAGTAGAAGGATTATCAACATCTAAGCCGACTGCAAGCATTTTTAGGTACGATCTGCAAGGTTAGTATTGTTTTTCATTGTTTTCATCCGTTTGTCCATTTAAAACGCTTTCTTAAAACCCTAGTTTTGTAGATCTGATAGAAGCGGTGAGTTTTTGATGACGACCATTAAAACCCACTTGGAGATTGTTGAATAGACCCTAGATCTCGAATTTCACGTAAAGCAGATTCCATTTGCCCCAGGATCTAGCACTAGTCTCTCTTGGTGGGGTACCCCCTTCGGGTGGGTGGCCAAGTTTTCAGATCTATCCGTTGGGTATGCTTGAACTCGCTTGATTTCCATAGATTTATCCTTCAAGTGTCCCAATCTAGCCACTCCTTGCCTTGATCTACTCTTTTGGGTCTGCCATGATCATTTTAGCATAAACCCTAGGTGTGTTCCTTTAGAATATCATTCGTGTGGCTAGATCTTTTTTGATTTATTAGTTGGGTATGCTTGAACCCACTTGATTTTCACAGATATATCCCCCAAGCACCTGAATCTAGTCATTCCATGCCTTGATCTACCCTTTTGGGTCCACTTTGTCTACTTTTGCATAAAATCCTAAGTGGGTCCTTTAGGTTTCTTTTGTATATGGCTATATCTTTGTAGATCTACTTTGCTTAACTCATTGTGGTACTTTCTTACGCAAGTTGGGATTTTTTCCTAATTCACTAAGTCTCCCCAACTTCACCTCAACTCCTATACCACATATATATCCTAGATCTAGACTACCTCACTCATTATCTCTCCCTTTTACCCACAACTTACCCTTAGGAGTGTCTTGAGTAGGTTCGCTATCCCCTTTAGGCTAGTAGGGTCTTCCCCTTGATCATTCTTCGGATTGATCTAAAGCGACAAGAGCCCGTTCGGTGGGACAACTACCCTTCATCCGTAGTGGATGAGGCCCTTGCGGTGTCATTGGTTAGCTACCCCACCTCTACCGTCCCAGATGGGATACCTTTAGCGGGTAGGTACACATTGTGTGATAACACATCGATGCAACTCATAAACTGACAATCACACAAATGACTCAAAATTTATCCGAGAAACCCCCATGGGGAAAACCAGCTACAAAGGGGCTTTTTTCTTTCTCGAGCCCAGAGGAAAATATAATATAGAATAAGTACAATATGGTTTAGATAAACAAAAGATGAACCTAAAGGGTCAAATCCCTAGATCCACAACAACTACAACTGTTGCTCTTGGATAATGCGCCCCCAACAACACACGCTCATGATAGAAATCTCAACTCAAACTCTTCCAGTCACTGGACGCTATACTCTCGGTCCAAACTTAGAAGGATGCTTCCTCAACTCTTCTTCTCTACCCTGCCTTGCTTCGAAAGAACAACTGCGTCCTTAATCACTGAAACCGACCCCCAATAGTATAGCTGCATCCCTCCTCATAGACACGTCCCAACTAATCTTCCCCAAGTCTGACTTTGACTAAACCTTGATGGCCTCTCCTTAGTCACTAATGAAGGACCCTCACCTCTCAGGGCCCTCTCAGCCTCCCACACGTGTGCAATAGTACTCTCACATCATGCACGTGTGATGTGTCGTTGCTGTTGCTTATGTCCTCCTCACCAGCTACTCACGCTGCTGCTGCTCTTCAGTTTGTGAAGATGCTCAGTGAAATATCTTTCTCACTGCCCCAGTGAAAGAACTCCTTTATCTCGGAAGTCTGGCCTCTCATTGCTCTGAGGAATGCTTCCTAGCTGTCTGAGATGGTTCGTCCTCCTAGGTCAATTGATGTTCTCAGCTGCTCTGATATCTTGATACTCAGAAAAGATGAATGATTTTTTGCACATTGAATGCGCTTTTATAAGTCACTGAGAAATTAGGTCTCCAAATGCTAGTTATGGTTCCAAAACCCTAATTTCACTTTTGTGCAGAAACCATATTGTTGCATTGAAAAATGTATGCATGCACTTTTGCATGTAATTGGCAAAAACAACATAACTCATTGCATGTCATTGCTGCTGGATCCATGACACTTGGCAGTGTATCTCACACTCTACCCTCCTGCCTATACTGATATAAGTGCCCCCATGTTAGGTAGACCACATGGAGGACATTATGAGTTACCCCAAAACTCAATATTGTTGATGAAATTGTCATTGATGCCAACATGGACTCGCAATGGCCCCACGGGATGTCCTTGGACCCACAGTTGGTGATTTGATGACCCTGCAACCCTTGTTGGGGTCATGGAGCTCTTGTATGATGATGATGACCTTGTATGGTCCTTGACATGCTATGAAACCCATGAACATGTTCTTGGTATGATGAAGAAGCCCATGAAGACCATGATGCCCTTGCAAAGGTCATGGAGCCCACTACTTGCACTTGACATAGTTAGATGGCATGATGATGTGGTCATGAGGTCTTGGAGATGGACCTAGTGTATAATTAAGATTTGGCATCCATATACATAATGATATGATGGCACACTTGTTTGCTTATGATCCATAAGACCACTTGATGATGGGCTTGCTCAATATTAAATAATATCTTGAAAGAGTTCTTGAAACTCTTGCACATGGTGGCTTGGGTCTTGAACCCACACATATGGAGGAACTTTTGGACATTCCTGATGGCATGATGGATCTTGAAGGTAGTCTTGTGTGGCTTGGTGTACATGTTGATCATGGATGTGTATGATGTGGTAAGGATGACTCACGATACTTAACTCCTTGTAATGGTGAACGTGGCTCCTAGAAACAATTGAAGAAGTCCTTAAGAAATGATGTCATGACAACCCAATCTTTGACAATGGACATGGCACTTCATTCAAGTGTGAAACAATTGTGAAAGCCCCCCAAACAAAAGGGAACAAGTCTGCCTACTAAAAGTTGTTTTGAATTATTGTAAAATATACTACAGGTCGGCTCCATAAAATTATTTTTTAAATTAAAAGGTTAATTGAGATATGTCGGCTCAAAAACAATATGGAAAATGTGTATAAATACCCTATCAACGACCTCATTTAATACACACAAAAATTCGGGGCTAGCTCTGATTTTCGACTGTTTACTGAGGCAAGGAATTCGCTGGCTGAGGAAAAATCGGGTGTAGGAGCAGCTGACTGAGGAAATTCACAGCATCTTTTATGTTTTTTGTTTTAGCTCTATTTTTTAGTGCTCTGTGTATCCAACGAATGAGAGTGTACTAGAGCTCGCAGATGAGGCTGACTGAGGAAAACCATTTGTGGATTTCCGGTGGAGATGTAGCAGCAGACAGAGACACTTTTTGATAATTTTCGGTGGCAGCGGTAGACAGAGGAACACCATGAATTTTTGCAGTAGCAGATCTCTTCAAACTGTCTGATGTTTTTGAAAAGATGACAGTCCATTATTGAAACTTGTCTAGGGCCTTTCTCAACACTTAAAACAGTATTACATTCTTCCACAAATTTTTGGTGTTCTTTTGTAGCCCTAATTTGTGGACTTTCTGTGAAGATTTCGGTGGTGATAAGTAGGTCTGATTCTCGGGTATATCACTGA
This sequence comes from Pseudotsuga menziesii, assembly GCA_001517045.1. Lineage (NCBI taxonomy): Eukaryota > Viridiplantae > Streptophyta > Pinopsida > Pinales > Pinaceae > Pseudotsuga > Pseudotsuga menziesii. The sequence continues at coordinate 153,262 of LPNX010409244.1, read as the reverse complement.
GAAAACCGCAGTGATGGATGAAATTCGGTGGTACTGTTGTATTCTTTTGGTATACTGTCCACACTACTAAGAAGATAGCTCCGAATTTGGGTGAAAAAGAGGCAGCTGCAGTATGTGAAGAAAACAGAAGATGCAATATGTCACTGTGTATTTTGCTGATGGAGCCGTAGTATAAATATGAAGGAGTCACAGTAAAAAAGAAGATCCTTTTGAGTTACCTTTCTGTAAACTTTGGATGACTGCTGCTTAAGTGGATGTTGATGATCCTAGAAGAAATGACCCAAAAATGATGTTGCTTTCAGATGTACAGAGATGGCATATTAGTTGATAATGATAACCTTGATTTGACAGAGATGAAATTGATATGGCAAACATGACTGGACAGAATGTGTGTGTTGTTAAAGAACGTTGATATTGAACAGCATTTGGATTAAGCAGCTTGAGTTGATTGTGGACAAGATGATGAGCAGAGATGATAGAGTGACATAAGTTTGTTAAACACAAGAAAATCAGAGCAGTAAGTTTTCTTTTTAAAGATGATAGGCCAAGTCTGTACAAGTGCATATAAGCACAGGCATAGCAGAGAACAAAAGGCATCGCAGCCACAGGAGCTACATCACAGTCCTCAGGCATCCAAGGTTCTCATCTCTGTAAGCTTCAAGAAGGTATGTGATGATACTAATAGTGCTTGTATTGATGATGATGATACAACAGTCTGCATGACAATGAAAACATAAGTGATATAGTGGTATGCTGTAATGATGAACATATAGGCTATGGTATACCCTAGATGAAACAATGACAGTGATGTGGTATGCATACAAGATTCAGTATACGGTAATGTAATACTACTGTATGATGCGGGCAATCGGTGATGGTATGCTACACAACCAAGTGAGTATAAACAGTGATAAATATTCAGTGGTTCAGTTCACTAATATGATCATTTGATGTATGATATGACTATGTATGAGGATGATGTCTTGTACACCATGATGCATACCCTATGCTATGCAATACAACTTGATGATTGATCATTCCAATTTTGAGCTTCCTATCTACTGCTGCAAAGTTGCTTGTGTGGGTCAATGTTTGAAGACTTTGGGGGAAACAAGCTGATACAGGATTCAGGCTACCTTCCTAGCCCAAGCAGTTGAGGACATAGTGGGTTCTATGGTGTGTCTATCGAGTATATATAAACACTTCCATATCTGACAGTCCCTTGAAATCTGGCAGCATATGACATGTTGATACTTGGATGATGCCTTAACCATAATGGATGTGAAGATGCGAGCTCAGGGTGACCTTCCATCGGCTGTATCAAATCTGACTCTTCAATGCATTGCCTCTCCATGTTTTCATTATTGATACTCATATATGGCTCTGATTGATCAAATGAAAATTCTAAATGCTCCTCTTCCATACCAAGATATTCAAAGGTTTCTAAATCAACACTGCCTTCCCTTGATACATAAAAAAGAAGCTTTTCAATGTGTGTCTAATAGTCATCATCCATATCTTCGTCATATGGGGGAGTTTACATCATTTGCATCATGCTCCTGGCTATACCTGTCCTCCTCATGTTCACAATAATCATCTTCAGAATGCTTGGTCTCAAAAATGTTACAAGGAAGTAAACTTTCCAAACCTTCATCACCATGTGAAGAACATGGAGGAGTGTCATCATACACATTACAATCTTCATCATAGATTTTGTTTTTGTAATGGTTTCTTCCTGAGGCATATTGGAATAAAAATGTGACCATCTTCACTGAAATGATCTTGAGGACACTGCAAATCTTCAGTGACAATATGAGGCAGATTTTCAATAATATCTTCATTCAAGAGACCTTCATGAGCGTCTTCAATGTGGTCACTTGGTATGTGCTGCTCAATTGTGGAAGACCTTCGTGAGAGTTCTTCTGTTCTCATCAAATCTTCATGATGCACAAAAGTTTCCACATGATTCTCTTCCTGGATTTCTTCTTATTTAGATTTAGGCTATGCTCTAGGGAGGAGGGCATTATATTTTTTGAGCTACATGCTTAGTGTCATCATTTGTACTCTTTGACTTAGTCACCAACCACATTGTGGGTATACAAGTCAATTAAAAAAAGCATGCTAGATTGTAAGGTCGACTTGAAGCAAAAATGAAGGAGGGTGCCGAGTATAATTAAGGCACCTCTCCTTCTTATTTGTAACAGGAGCAAGGGTTTAATATGGTTCTAGTTTTATTTCTATTGGTTTACATGAGCATTCAAGCATAGGACTCGCTCTCTTGGCATATTCTCTTGTTATAAAGGAGAATTATTTTGATTTTCAAGGTTTTGCTAAGCTTTCAAGGTTGATCCAAGGAATAGTTAACAATAACTCATGGTAAAGGAAGGATTTCTAGAGTTTGTCTCTGATCCTTTCTTTTTTGATTTGGTGTAAGATTTCTAATTTCTTGTCTAGCTTCTCTTAAATGCACCGTGGCAAGACTAATTAGGGTTTTGTTCTACATCTTGTTAACCTTGTTTGTGAAGACCATCCTCTTGAACGAGCTCTCCAAAGATTACTCTATATCCTTGGGATTACTAGTCTTTACCCTAATTTATAAATAATGAATTACCAATTTGAGAAGGGACATCCAACTTGATCTCTTGTTGCCCTTGAAATAGACTATGGTCTAATTTCCTTATTCTTCTTCAAAATACATAAAAAATTATATCTATATTTAGAAAAATACAAACAATATTATATTAAAAAATACCAAAAAAATCATATATTTACAAAATATAAAAATCAGATAATAAAAAAACCCTAAAAAGCATATATGATGAAAATTCTCCAAAAAATGCATTTTAAGGCAAGGCTCCCATCAATTTTTGGTTTTGAACTTGATTTTGCTGCTAATTTTACTAGGCTCCTCTTTTTGACCATTTATTGTGGTTACATTAATGTGTTGTGCAAGTGGTTAGTGTGTTTTCAGATCTGATATAATAGGTACAACCATCAAACGTCAAACTCTCACGATCATACAAGTTCAGGACAAGGCCTTCTACAAGCCCTAGTCCACTGGGACTTCATTGGGGTGGTTAAATTTGGCATTCTTGTCATTTTCAAACACTGGTTAGGGCGTAAACCAGGTCTGGAATTTTAATTGCAACCCATGTTGGTGCCATTTTTCCAAAGTAACAAATATCGTGCCGACGAATATATTGTTGTGGGTCCAAAAACAAATTATTGGATTTATTGACGAAAATGTCGGAAAACATCCTCAATATATTGGCAAACTTAAAAAATACAAAAATATTAAAAAATTAGGAAAATGCAAAAAATCATGGTATATTCGAAAACTTCATGATATATTCGAAAAAATCGGCAAAACTCGTAAACAAATCGAGAAAAATTTGCCAAATTTTTTTGGGATAATATCAGGGGATATATCGCCACTGAGTTAGCATGTCGATATATCTCGATGTTATGGATATATTGGTGATGTTTGTAACAGAGCACTTTTTAAGGTCTAAAATCAATTAAGGAAGCATCTCCAAGGTGCTAAGTGTCCCAAGATATCATTGGCAACCCTTTTGCACTATTGGTAACCATTGTTAGGGCTTTTTGCTGCTCTTAACTTGATCTGGTACTTCATTTCCAGTTTTGCTTCTTGTCTTCTTTTGGCTCTCCTAAAGGTACGATATTTGCCCCTCTTTGTTTGGTACACATTTCTACGTAAGTTGGTCTTGTCTTAAGTGATTTTCATATATGTTTGGAGCACTTTTTATTGGCCGTCCTTACATCATCTTATAATAACAGTAAGCCATTTATCGTTTTCTCATTTAATAGGGTTTGTATCAAGGGTTTATTCTTCCTTCATCATCGTACTCACCTAGCTGCTCATTTTTATTAAAATTGGCTCCAGTGTCTATTTATTCACTCATTTGGGATCTTGATTTGTCTTCATCCTCAGTTCATTAATTTGTTGTGGTCATTGATTGTTACATTCACTCATTGACTCCAGTCCTCTTAAAAGTGCCTGGTAAACACCCTAGGTACCTTCATTGTTTTGACTCTACAAGGCATTGATCATTGTTTAAGAGGTTTCTTGTATTTCTTAACTTGTTTCATAGGTGTACTTCATTTACATTAGGGGTACCCCGCTTGGTTAGCAGGTGTTGGCCTTGTTGCCGCCAGAAGCACACCTCAGGTCATGTGGAAGAAGTCTTGAAGCCATCGGGTGTGTCCTTGGGGCAAACCAAAGTCAAGTGCTGTCACCTAAAACTTGACTCCTCTGTCTAGGCTAACTCCTAACGAAGCTAAGGGGCGTAGTCCCTAAAAAAGAAAAGAATCGAAGGTTGTTAATCTTAATAAAGCAAAACAACTATTCTAGGAGTTAAATATTTTTTCTAACCATAGTGACAAATATAAAATATTTTAGTTCAACAACATATAATATCCATCATTATCATCATTTTACCGATATGAAAGATAAGAGTAAGATAACAAGCAAAGAGACCAGTGCCCAAAAGTATATTGCAAAATATAAATGATGCTGATTGTAAAGTTGAATGCCTTGCTGTGTCGTGAAAGTATTGTAGTTGTCTCGGTCGATAAATTTTAGAATTATTAGTGAGTATTAGGGGAGTGGGTTACTTATTGGTAAATTTTATTAGTGAAAAATGATCTTGTTTACCTGGAAGGGGATTCTAAATATACCCAAAGGGTACGAGGAATATGCCTAGATTTACCCAATGTAGCCCAACACGTTAAATGTTCGCTAGACTGAAGTCGCAGGGTTGTGTCCAACACTACACCAAACAAGGGTGTAGCCTGATGGATCCCCGTGGTCACTAGCTAGTGGTTCTTGTTTGACTGATGGATTTACCCAAAAAAGGTAAGGTGTCAAAGATGTTGGGTTTCCATCTATTGGAGTTGATTTTATTATGGACTAATTACTAGACACTCCAATCCCTTTTTGGCATGATTGACTGATCGGACAAGCTGCAAAGGTCTAGAGCATATGGGGAGAAAAGCCTTGCTTATTTTTAACGATTTTTAAATGTTTTCTAATTAAATTAATCTAAACCAAGAATCTCCTTTTACGGTCTAGTACTTGGGCAAGCCCTTATCCGTGGAGCTGTACTTCGGGAAATCAAGGGGCTAGTCTTTATGTTGCAAACAAAATCAAACAAAACTTCAAAGCAAATTGTTGTGAATGTGTGTGAGAATTGTGCTTTTATTTTACTTGTTAGAAAAGGAAAATAAAACTAAAGCAAAACTGGAATCACGCCATGACAAGAGACCACACAAATCCCCTTTGGATGGGGGGTGGGCATTGGGTAGCCCTCTTACTCTTCTTTATTGGTTTCTTAAAATCACTTTTTTTTGGGAATGTTTGTGGTCCGTTGTAGAATAGGAACCATAAAGTTTACAAGTTTTGTTTATTTTAGATAAAGAATTCATAGAAGGAAGAGAAGTTTTTTTAGAATGTCTTGAAAGGTTCAGATCTTCAACAAATATGCCAAAGAGCCCTTCTACCTGCACATCAAACAACAAAACCAGCAAACACTATTATGCAAAAAAAGCTCAAAGAGACTTCCAAAGTATCTTTGAACAATTCTAGTAAACTAAAATTGATTTAAGATTAAAGCTATACTAAAAGACCAAAAAATAACTCAAGAAAAAAGTTTTCTTGAGGATCTGGGCTTGCTTTTGGAGCCACCAATAAAAAACAGTATAATTTGCTAAATAAAACTTTTAAAATCAGAATGTTAACTACTACTTCAAGCCTTAGAATTTTACAATAAAGTGACTTGCATAAAGTAAGCTACAAATGCTCTAGTGTAAAAAAAAAACTTTAAGAGACTAGGATCTAATGCACTTTTAAAGCAATTTTGATCTATGATAAATCTTTCTTTTAAACTCAAATAGATTTAAAGCAATTCAAGAACCAACAACCAAGAAACTTTTTTAAGGAGAGAGAGAAGAAGAGTGGGCTTTGTTGTGGAAAGATTGACTGAAGAGGTTTTTGGTGGCAAGCTGCTGAACTATGTTGTGCAAGTGCTTGGAGACAATAAAGAACAAACTTGTTCTAAATCCTCTCCATGCTAGGGAACTTGTTGCTAATAAAAAAGAACTTGCCAAATAGATTGTGAGATCCGGTAACACACACACACACACACACACACAAACACACACATATATATATAAAGAGATCATGAAAGCATGCTAATAAACTTATTAAACAATGTTAGACCTAAATCTCTAGATATACATGAACAAAAGAATAAGATAATAAACTTATTAAAAGATCCTTTCCTATGAATTGAGAACAATCCTATCAAGGTCAAACTCACAAAGCAAGTAAACAAGAACTACCATAGATACATGTTAACTTAATCAAAATGTAGCAATGATCATCCAACAATAGAGCATGACACCATCTAGCCTCCAAAGCTTTATCTTATTCCAACAATAGAAAAATGAAAGAATATTACAATAGCAATCCAATCTCAGAGTATCTCAAACTAGTTTGCAATGAGAGAAAGGACTTACTTTTATAGCTATAGAGCATGACACCATCTAGCCTCTGTTGTCCGCCGATTGTACACTGGCAGCAGAAACTTTCCGAAAGCTGTCTCCTCACTTAGGAAAGTGGGAGAGGTGTGACCTTGGGGGCAAGCACAGAGCTAGGTACTGTCACCTACTCCTAGCTCCACCGTTTAGGCTAACTCTTAACGATGCCAAGGGGGGTAGTCCCTAACAAAGATTTTTCTAAGGCTCAATGTGGTTAAAATGTTTTAGTTGGTTACGGATGCGGATGGGTGTTGTTTATGAGTTATTATGATTAGAAGTGTTTATTTATTATGAGTATGACACATAAATCAAAGCAATTCACGTTGCCAACAAGAGATTAAAAGATAAGTAATGATTCCAGACTTTAATTATGCATTCAGAGATAGAAATTATAACATGCCACAAACAATTGATCAAAATAAGATAATTATGCAGATTAAAAAGGACCAGTGCCTTATGGAGTCAAAATACTGAAATGCGCAAGAGAATTAAATAATAAGTCTAGAAATTAAACTAGTGAATATTAGGTTGTTCGAGTGCTCTTGGTAGATTTTAAGAATTTTATGTGCTCTTGATTAAGGTGTCAACGAAGGTTTGTCAAACAAGCCGGGAGAATATTCCAAGTTCACTCCGTTGAAGACATGTCGGGCCTGCCCAGTATCCCAGGCTGGTATCGCAGAGATTGACTAGCTAGCTGAGAAGCTTAGACAGCGGGGTTCCGACGCCTCTACTAGGAAGTACTTTAGAAAATTCCCTACAACGCTGGTGCGTTGGTTACGGGGTTTTACATTTTATTAAGTTATTCTTGCAAGCTTAGAGATCCAGTGCCGTTTCTGGGTACTTCGATTTTGAGGTCAGTCAAAGCATACTCCGGCAAGGAGAGAACAACGTTAATTAATTAGGGGGTGTGTGTTGCAAATTTTATTAAATTAATTAATTAGGACTCTCCGACAGAGAGCGCTCTTGACCCCGTCTTATGACAGTGGTTCAAGAGACTTAGCTAATCTAAGATGCCTAATGCAGGGATATGCAGTTCTAAGAATGTTCTCCGATAGAGAGTGCTCTTGACTTGTGTTACTGCAAGTTCAAGAGTCTTACTTAATTCATTAAACTTGAAAGAGAAATAAAACACATAAAAAAGTCTAGCTACCCAAGAGTCTCTTTCAAGCTTTTTAGGGCCCTAATCGGGAAAGCAAGGGGGTAAGTAAACAGTAAGAAACTATGCAATGTTTAATTAAACAATCAAATCAATATTTTTCTTCATTTTCAAAACATAAACTAACATAATTATGATTATGCAATTGTCTTATCCTACTCTACCATTAGCAATTTATTAAACAAAAATGAAAAAAGCATGACAATGGGACAATACAGGCTTCCCCCAAATGGGGGAAGAGGGGTGTCGGAGCCGTAATCCCATTCGCTTTTTATTAATTTTTACAATTTTTTGTTGTGTTCAGCTTTTTCTTGAATGAGCAGATGGTGAGAAAGGGAAGAAAGAGGAGGGAGATGTTTTGGTCTTTTTGCTCTTGCTTGCTTTAAGCCTTTGGGCTTTCCTTCACCTGCCTGAATCTAAGAGCTTTGAACACTAACTCGTTATGGTGTTAGTTCACAAAAACAAATTGAAACTAGATCTACAAACTTAATGACAAAAAATGAACCCAACCCTTACCAAAACTGGAAGAAGAAAAAGAGGAATAAAATGCTACGAAAAGAGAAGTGAAAAAGGGGTGAAAAGAGGACAAAGTAAGGTCAAAGAAGGCTGAAAGCAAAGGTGAAAGAGGGGCTGCAAATTGAAGAAAGAGGGCTGCAAAAAGTGAGGAAGAAGGCTGAAACTAGGACCCAAAAAGTGGCTGCAAAAAAGGGTAAATGAGGTTGCAAATTAGGGTAAAAAGAGGGCTGCAAAAAGTGAAGAAAGAGGGCAAAAGTGGGCAGCGAAAGAGGAGAAGAAAATGCCGCAATAAAAAGTGAAAGATGGCTGCAAATTGAAGACGGGACAGCCAATAGGGGTATACGGTTTGGTGAATGAATGTTCACTTTAGCCCAAACCATGCCCTAACCCAAGAATGTAAAAAATTTTTAAACTTTGAAAGATGAGTAAAAATGAAGAAAAATATTCAAACCTGTGGCTCTTTTTGATGATGCTTGGATTCCTTGAAGTTTGAAATTTCTGGAAGTTGTCTTGATTTCAAGAGGAGAGGATGCACCTGAGCTCAAACTCCTACTTTATCGGATGAAGTGATCTGCAAAAATTCAACTCGAATACTTGCCAAAAGATGGGTTAGATCATGTATGTTTCACAAATCGAAATGTAAAAGAGCATAACATATAACTGAATAACCAATGCTACTTTCAATTTCCAAGAGTAGAGCCATAAACAATTAAATTGTAAACTTCAAATAATTGATCTTACGTGCGTACAGAAGCCTTCTCAAGCATGAATCATTAACCAACATAAGCATGAAAGGGAAGAATTGAAAAACAATCACCTCATTCGCCAAGAACATTCATCCACATTTAACAAACCATATGAGCCTCCAAAGCCTTAAATTTATTCCACGGTTGGATAAAGCAACAAGCATTTACAGAGTTTGGACAGAGTTTCTCTACACAAAAATCCATCCCAATAGAGCTAAAGAAGCCTCTATTTATACAATGAAAGAAGACCCAAAACCCTAAAACCAGAAAAGCAGACCTAACCGGATCGACACATAACTGAGAGCTCCAAACCGAAACCAAAGAGTTAAGAGTGAGGGGAGGCCTCCACCTAGGCAGGGCGCCCCCACTCCAACCCTAAGCACTGAAAACAAGCCATAAATGAGCCCACATGTGTGATGACGTCCATGTGGAGAGAGAGAGGTGTGAGTAGAAGAGAGGGGCGTGAGCTAGGTAAGGAGGAGCCACACCTAGATCTGGAGGAGCCACTGCCAATAGATCATAATGTAAACATCAGTCCGTACCTCGATCAAATCATCAAACCAATGAGTGCTCTCCATCTCATCCAATTCGGGAGTTTAGTTGGAGATGACAAGACCGTTAATTGAATATATCTTTATTGCTCACTGAATGCTGACTGAAGTTGAGTTATGATAACTCCAATCATCATAAATGCCCATTGACATGTCATTCTGCATTTTATTTCACTGAATTTGGATTAATTTGGAGAGTTTTGGATTTTCTCCAAAATAATCATTTTTAATAAATAATCAATTTTTTTTCCCAAAAATGACTTTTTTGAGAAAATATGCGTTATATGTCCGATTGATGATTTGAAAATTGGATCTGACTGGCTGGCCGATCAAGAATGATTTTTGGATTAAGGTTAGAGCCTTCAATCACTGAATTCGGGGTCCGGATGACTAACTTATTACAAACGGGATTTTTCCCATTTAATTTATGGAAAAATTAATTAAAAAACTTAGGGAAATAATTAAAAAATTAAAAAATTAAAAAATAATTTTTTAACGCATACGGTAAATTTTTTTCGAAAATTGTTTGATGTTCCTATTGACTTAGGACATGACCATGCTCTATTCTAATAATGCCTAGTAGGTTTATATACACTTAGTTGGGCTCTAATAACCCCCCAAGGCCCAGAATTCAAAATCGGGCATTCCAGCTTTGGAGGAAGCGGGAGAAAACCTCGTCAATTATACTCGGCTATAGGCAAAGCATAATTGTCAAAGGAAAAAGACTCCCTGGAATACCTTAGTTGAGATTCTACGTCTTAGGAGACTGAACCACTCAAAACACCCTACTAGCACATTTTATTACAAACCCCGTGGGGCCATGGTCAAAATTATTCAAATAAAAAACTGACTAGCCAAAATTGGCTAGACATAAAGACGGATCAACTGAAACACTGGAATCAAACATTGGACATGTTTGTCAACCGACGGCTCCTCAGGTAACCCAACTATGGTACAAAAAAGTTGGTAACATCTGGCTCCCACTGTGGGACAGGTACTTGCTTGATCTATTGATAAAAAATAGTGCATAAGAATCCAGGAATCTCTGGTACTTGCATGTAAACAGAAGTGTCTCAAGTCCATGTATATGATAAAAATATGCCATGATGAAATACCAGAAAAATATTTTTGCTTTTTCAAAATAAAGCACATGAAATAAACTTTTTTTTCTTCAGCATGTATAAGTGAAAATATAATACAAATGCTAATATACAAAAATAAGAAATTTTTATACAACATTCTACATGGGTATGATACATAACATATGATACAAAAATAAAGTACATAAAAGTACAACAAGGATGGGTTTAGAAAAGCCCTAGGACGACCCTTTGGTCATCTTGGAGGTTGTTTCGATAAAAGGGCTTCAAGTGTTGGCCATTCATGGGCATGTTTAATATTTCTCCATCCATGGTGTTAAGGAGAAAAGAATTGGTGCCAGCCGTGTCGTGGATGATAAACGGGCCTTTCCAAAGGTTGTCAAATTTTCCATGCTTCCTAGGCTTCTCCCTTTTCTTATCCCATAAAAGAACAGTATCTCCTATTTGGAAAGCTCTCGGCCTGGCTGACTTATCAAAAGTGCCCTTCATGCTTTCTTGATGTCTGAGTGACTGATCAAGGGCAGTTCTTCTGGATTCATTCAACTCTATGATTTGATTGATCCTTTGCTCCATTTCTGACTGTTCCATGCCATACTCACTCAACATCCTGAATATAGGATTTTGCATGCTGACCGAAAGGGTGGCTGTGAGTCCATACACTAGCTCAAAAGGTGACTCTCCAGTTGAGTTCTTCTTAGTGATCCTATCTGCCCATAGAGCATACTTAATCTTGCTATCCCATGATCTTTTATTATACCCCACAGTTTTCTTAAGAATAGTCATCAAATTTTTATTAGTGGACTCAGCAAGTCCATTGCCCTGTGGATAATAATCTGATGAATGGGATAGGATAATGCCATATTTGAAACATAAGTCATTGACTTTTTCGGAACTAAAAGCTTTGGCATTATCGGTTGTTATCTTAAGGGGAGTTCCGAATCTGGTGATGATTCTTTCCTCGATGAAATCTATAACAACCTTCTCAGTGGCAGTCTTAGTGGGTATAGCCTCTACCCACTTAGTGAAATAATCGGTTGCTATGAGAATCCAGTAAAAACCATTGCTAGAGTCATCCTTAAATTTGCCAATAAAATCAAGCCCCCATTGCTGAAAAGGGGCAAGGACCACAACCGGAGTAAGGGGAAGAGCTGCCAACTTCTGCTTCCTAGTGAAAAGCTGGCACTCCTGGCAATACTTGACATGCTTGTGAGCATCCGAAAAAATAGTGGGCCAATAGTAACCAGCTCTCAAGATTTTGTGGGTAGTTGTATTCGCTGCATAATGGCCTCCACAAAATCCTGAGTGAAACTCTGCTAAGATCTTCTTGGAATCCTGCTCGTTGATGCACCTAAGTATGATACCATCTGGGTTCCTCCAACCCAGACCCTCTTGGGTAAGGCAATACCTAGTAGTCTTAATTCTCAAAGCCCTATGCTTGTGACCCTTGAGGTGATCAGGACAAGTGAGATGGAGAAAGAAGAAAATGATGTCAGAATACCAATGATTTCCAAGCTCTTGAAGGGCAGGAGTCATGGCAGGCTGAGGGATGTGACTTTCTGCAATCATCTCAATGGCTTCTTCATTCTTCTGAGTAAGCATTCTAGCAAGGCCTTGTCCCTTGATTAATTTGGTTGGCTTTATCTCAAGGTCATACTCCTGGATCTTGGACACCCATATACCCCTTATTCCTAAACAATCCTTTTGAGATAGAATATCTTTTACTGCTGTATGGGGAACATATCCAATAACGTTAGAATACCCAATATAGGTCCTGAAATATTTTAAAGATTTGACCAAGGCATAAGCCTGCTTCTCCATGATGGTATACTTTAGTTCAGAGTTCTGCAAGGCTCTACTCATAAATGCTATAGGTTGCTCGAACTCTTCGAAGTTATTTTGGAGCAACACATCGGCAATAGTGTCTTCAGAAGCAAAGGAAAAGATCATGAAATCTTTTGCGTAATCTGGGCTGACTAAGACTGGAGACCTGGTAATGGCATTCTTTATAGAGTCAAAGGCTTTTCTTCCTTCAGTGGTCCACACAAACTTGGCATTTTTCTTAAGTAAGGCCTGCATAGGTTTCATTAATTCGGCCAAGTTTGGAATGAATCTTCTGATAAAATTTATATGACCATTGAAGGATTGAAGGGCTTTCACATTCTTAGGAAGGGGAATTTTTTAATAAAACATTAAAAATTCTCTGTTTTATGGGAATATTTTTTTTTTGCGGAAAATAAAAATAAACATTTGGGACCCAGCACATGTTCATATGACTCTAAAATAATGACTAGGATGGTTATATACATTTACACATGGACTTTAATAACCTCCCAAGTCCTAACCACCAATATGACCATTCCAACTTTGGAGGAGTAGGTGAAAAACTCGAAAATTAAACATCAGTTTAAAGCAGTGCATAATTAACAAGGGAAAAAGCACCTTGGAATAACTAGATTGATGTCTAAGTCCTAGGAAGGCTAAGTTCTTTACTAAAAGTCATCATATTAGTACATTTTATTACAATATCCCCGTTGGGTATGAACATGTGGAAAGAAAAAGAAGGGCCACTAAAGACCTGATGGATTTTAGAATACCGACGATGAACATATGACATGTTTCAACTTTGCCCTCTTGCTTTAAAGTCCAACTGAGTACAACTTAGCTGGTAATATGCCTAAAGCGAGAGTTTTGTTGAGGTGTCATCGGATGCAATTCCTATTGTGCTTACCCTCATAGCACCATTGTTCGGTTCTTTCATTAGGGTTCTAATTTGAGTGGTAATGGGACACAACCGTCACCTTTGTGACTAGTCAATTCCTATAGAAGTATAACATCACAAGTCGAAGGGATGTGTCCCTTGGGTTAATTATTATTATTGTGTAATGTTTACTTAGGTCTTTTATATTATATTCATTACGTGCAATTATTAAAATAGTTCTGTTTAATATTTATACAAGTATATCCTCAAAAGGTTAAGGGTTGTGTCCCCTCGGTTAATTATTATTATTATGTAATGTATATTTGAGTCTTTTATATTCATCACATGCAATTATTATGATAGTTTTCGTCAATTCTTCTTTTCTTGATGTAATGGCATCTTGATTAGAAAAGTCGCACTCACTTTGCAATGAGAGGTAGGAAACCATGTACAAAAGGGAACTAATTATTTGTGTTTTTATTGTTTACCATTTGAGGATTTAGTTGTTCTTGTGTGCTTGTTTTGTATGCCTTTTTTTCTTTAATTGTTTTCATTTGCTACTTAGATATTGTGATCATTGAATGAATAAATTTTGATCTCTTTGTGGCTATACGTTGCATGTGCAGGTGTGATGTTTGTGTCAATGGGCCACCAAATTGTGAGAACCTGAGCAAGGAAGCAGGGTTATTTTTGAGGGTTTTGGTAGAGCTACAGGTAATGTTATGTTATGCAAGACTAAGTTAGTGGATCTTGGTAAATTTTTTTCGAAAGCATCTTGTCAAAGCATGAATGGTGCAAGAAAGAATTTGGTTAGTTTTTTAATAGAAGGAAATTACAATTAATTTAGTTAATAATATGTCAATTGCAATCCATTACAATACTTCAATTGCCAAGACTTTTCATCTTAATAATGGATTACATATTTTGTCATAAAACCACTACAACATTTATTAATGTAAGCTAACAAACCATGCCTTGGAAACTTTATGTCATTCAAATCTATGAGATGCTTCATCTATCATCAAATACAGTTAGAGACAAATCTCCCAACATTCTTAACTCTAGCCTCATCACCTATTTACTTCTAAACTTTGGACAGTTCCAATCATATGAAGCATTGTGAAAGAAACTCCAATACTATGTTGGGTAGCTAGTGTAGACCTTATGACACATAACTAGTGGACAACAGGAACTTCATTCCACATAATTGGTGGCCTTTGATGTTAGAAGAGATTTAAGCTGTTAGTTTTGGTGGCCTTGTTTTGGTTCGGTTCGAAGTTCACATCATTATCTTCTTTGTTTCTTTGTATCTATTGATGCTTGGGTGTGTAAAAAATTCAGTACTCACAATACCTCTGTTTCAGCACCCACAAACTTCACTAATAGCTGATAACATACTTACAGTAACAGCCTGATAAAACCACCAAAAATGACTGACTTCACCTCTTGCTGTAGAAGACTTGTAGCTGTCTCTGTAGCAGCCTTATCACAGTTGCTGTAGCAGCCCTATTGCAGCAGAACATACTAGATATATGGCAGGCTTATATTAGCAGAAGACTCCAGCAAAATTGTTTGTCCAAATGGTAAGGGGCTGCCCCTATTTATACTTGGGTTTGGCTTCCCTAAGCAGCACCCAATTGCCTCCCTAGAGAACCCCCTATAGCTGCCCGAAGGAGCCCCATAGGACCGACCTAAGCAGCCCCCCTAGAACCGCCCTAAGTAGCCCCCCTTTGGACCACCCTAAGCTGGCCTCTATGGCCCCAAGCAGCCCTCTTTGAGGTGCTATGAGGTTGACACTTGGCATAAAACCTTTATGTACATGGTTTAATTACATCAGAAAAATAGCTTCCAAAGCTATACATTTCAACAGGTTGCAGCTGGGCTAGTCTGTTCTTTGGGGCTTTAATCATTCATGCCAGTTCGAGCTGTAACATAAGGCATATCATATAAATTGACAGATGTAATGGCCCATAATATTCTCCAAGCTTGTATTGGCAACTTGCATATGCTTGTTGTCTTCACATTTCTTTCAGACATCGAAATGCAAAACAAAAGTAAAATTTAAAAATACATGGTGCACATCATTCTTTTCAATTGAATTATTCTGTTAACGAAAGGCATTTAAGCATGAAGAAAAAACCTTAGTCTTGCTGAGTTTATGCAAAGGGTGCTTTATGAAGAAGAAACGGGCACAGATTGAACTAGAATGGCTCTTACGATCCAATGCACAATAAGAGGATAGCGATATGAGTTACCATTCATGCATGAAGGTGCAGCCAAGAAGAAATTCCTATGCTATTTTTAGAATGACAGATGGCTATTCTAAACACCATAAATTATCATAATGACGCCGTTGAAGTGAATCTAGTTGCTATCTAGAAAACCATAGATTAGCGTGATGGAGCTTATCACACATGCTGTTTTTAAAACTTTACTGTGTTTTCCTCAACCATGAGCACGTGGATTAGTCACAGCTCAAGCTGTCAAAGCTAACTGTGTGATTGTATTTTGGAGGTTTAGCGATTTAAAGGTTACTGTTATCACACAAAGTGTAGCTACCTACTAAAGGTATCCTATTCGGGACGGTAGAGGTGAGGTAGCTAACTGGTGACACTGCAAGGGCCTCGTCCACTACAAGATGATAGGTAGTGTTGTCGCCTAATTCGCACCTCGGGTCACATGGCAAAAATCTTCAAGCCACTTGGTGCGACCTTGGGGGCAAGTAAGAGTCAATTGCTGTCACTTGATCTTGACTCCAATGTCTAGGATCTCTCCTAGTGAAGCCAAGGGAGGTGGTCCCTATGAAAATAATCTAAGGTTGTTAATCTATGAAAGGAAAAACAACTATTCTATGAGTTAAGATGACATGAATTAAAATATTACCGACCAATCATTGCAAATAAATATACAAACCATTCAAGACACTTGCAAAATTGATCTACGCATAAAAATAAAGTAGACCAATGCCATCGAAAAGAGTGCTTGTGTATGAGGGTTGTTGCTGTGGTCTTAATGAAAGTGTTGCAGTTGTTTCGGTTGGTAAATTTTAAGATTATTAAATGAGTTGATTAAGGAGTGCGTTAATTCTTGGTTTGGCCCATTGAGACTCACCTCCTTGAACTGAGCGCTGAAGCAACTTTACCAAGTGTCTAATGGGGCGAGGATGAACTTGCTTGGAGCAACCCCTTGACTTGGTGGTATTCGTTCTTCGTGACCTCTCGAGTTCTTAGAAATTTGTTTGAAGTGGATTGTTCTGTTAATCCCTTTCTGATTGTCCCATCGTTCCAGCCAAAGGCCTGTAGTGTTCATAAGAGCATACGGGGACTAAAGCTTTGGTTTATTTGAATTTTTTTTATCAATTGTGTAGTTGTTAAAAAATCTCAATACCGATACTCTCGTTTTTGGGTACACGGTTGGATTTGTTAGTTTAAAAAAAAGAAGTAGAAACATTAAATTAAAAATGAACTAAGAGAAAGAAAGAAACTACTTTAAAAAAAATCAGACCACAAAAAAAATACGACACGACTTCCCCCTAGGGGAATTGGGTGTGGGTGCTTGACTTCCCAATTGCTTCTCTTTTATTAATGGTAATTACAATGATGAATGAATACTTGTGTTCCTTGTGGAATAGGAAGCACAAGTTTACAAATTTTGAGGCTTGAAAAACGCCTGAAGAAAAAGTAGAAAGAAGAATGGCTCCTGGATGGCTTAAATCTTGAATATTTCGCCAGAGTCTCTCTCTACTTGTTCATCAAATGCTGCAAATCAACCGACAAAGTTATGCCAAATATGCTAGATTGATCATTTAAAACATAAATTTTTTGGCATACTACTCAAGTACTTTAAACAATATGAAAAAATAGAAAGCAATACTTAGTTTTAAAAGTTAGATCCTAAGTCACCTGACACGAGGAAATTGGACACAAGGATTCGAGTGTTTGACACGGACACGGTGACCCCCAAAATCAGGACACGTTATCTATATATTTTAAAAATTATATATATTAAAAATATAGACATATAGATCCAAATTTTTACAAATATTCAATAGAAATCAGAATCAATTTACATTTAACATTAGTAATTACACATTTACAAATCAAATCAGTAATCACAATGAGATGATGAGACCAAATGAGTAATCAAATGATAAAAAGAATGCGAAGATCTTGATTTAAAGGAAACTCAAGGGTCTCTTCCGCAGAAAACGTGTCCTAGAATCCGAACACGTTGGTGACAGCTCGGGACACGCGTGTCCTAAATTGGGACACACAAAAAATTCGTGTTCGACACGATTTGAGAACGTGTCTGTGTTCGACATGCGGAAACGTGACATGTAGGCCCTTAAGGATGTGTGGAACAAAGAAACTTTGTTTCTTTTAGAAATAACTAGCATGGCTAAGCCAGGTTACAATAATCCATGAATAATAAAATATATGATTGATAAGAGATATTTTACAATGAGAAATGATACTTGTATAAATATCCATGCAAGGGTTTTCCTTGGTGATGAGATTCCAATTTTTATAAGGTGCCTCTTCATTTGTGTTTTTTTATTCTTCAAATTCCAATCTGAAAGCAAAGTTGAAAACCTTACCCTCTGGTGAAATAATGACAACACCAGCCCCCTTGCTCGTTCTAGAGTAAGCACCATCAAAATTCATTCTCCATAATTCACTAAGTTTTTCAGTCTTTATTTCTTCTTGGAGGGGTTCCAAGAAGTTGGAGTTGATTTGATAGGTACCATTTTCATCAATGTGGTAGGCATACTCATTCAATGGTCTTTGAGGATTTTCAACATGGTGTCTTTTTTCCTTTTCAGAATACAACTTAACAAGTGAAAACTCCGATGCAGGTACGGTGGCATAGGTCCAATCCATCTGGATTGATCCTCCCAAAGTGGCACCCCATTTCCTAGAAAGCAACAATCTCCATTTGTCCGGAACATCAATAACAAGGATGTCCAAGGTGATCTGGATATCCGGATACTTAGCCAATCTAACTAACTGGTTCTCAATCATCCCTTCAACTTTAACCGGTCTAGAGTCCATGGCACATACATTCTGGTATGGCCTTGTGGTTCTTAAGTCAAGCCGTTGCATGACTTTTTTGGTCATGATGCTGGAACTAGATCTTGAGTCTAACATACAATTGTGTAGAAGAAGATCACCCATCATCAATGATACGTGAAAAGGGGGATGATTTTCTTTTCTTGGGTCCCTAGTATGTAGAACTATAGGTGGATCGACAAAGACATTATTTGAAGTTCGCTCCACGGTATCAGAAAAAGTGACCTTTTTAGGGGTAAGGGTCTTTACAGGATTTGAAGGACTTTCTTCAGTTTGAGAATCAACATTACTTGGAGGGTCGAGGATTTTCAAAAGTCTCTCTCTTTGGCTAGGGATTTTACATAATTCAAGGACTGGAATAGGGACTTTTGTATTTGCCAGCTAATTACCTAAGTCAAAACTTAAATCAACAATTTCTTTAGTTTCTACTTCTTTGGGAGGATTAGGAGCTGTTACCTTAGGAATATTCTGTGCAGAAGACCCTTTTCTTTGATAAGTTATTCCCTTGAAGTTTTGAGTGTTGTTGATCTTCTTGGCTAAAGGCATCTCACCATAGTATTGAGTTAAGTTGTCAACTTTCTTTTCATAACGATTGGCATGTGACCAATTTCCTATGGAGATGCTAGGGATGTCATCGATGTTGTTTATAAAATCAGGCTCGCTTGCAGACGTACTGGGAACGCATCCCTCAGGATAACCATGCTCCTGGACATAACATGCATAATGACAGCCAGATTCCTCATGGAAACTTCTGCATGCCCTACAAAATGGTTTGTAAGGCTCAACCACATTAGTAGCCTCTAGCTGATGAGGAGGCCTCTGCTCATGGTTGGGATTCTTTCTCTGCCATGTTTGCCTTGCAGGGAAAGTTCTAGGAGGTGGCGGAGGTTGCGTTCTTTCAACTGTTATGACCTTATTCTGAACTTCCTTAATCTGTGATAGTATTTCCTTTCCATTTCTTGCATTTTCTCAGTTAGGTCCGTGAGCTTTTTCTCATAAGCTTCGTTTGATGGCTCCTTCCCTTTAGGTTCAACATTTTTAAGAGGAACGGATGATCTAGAGTAACCCTGGATGTTTGACTCTTCTGAAGACTGCATATTCTTATCAATTTTGATGGCCAAACCCTAAGCTAGAATTAAAGTAGCCGACTCCTTGTCTCTAATCTGGTACTGGATCTTGCCACTTAATGCTTCAATGTAATAATCCAAAACAGAAGTTGCAGGAGGAGAATAAGTGGTAGGGATGGAATTTGACAACTCAATGAACCTATTATTGAACTCATCCATCGTTTCAGTTTCATATTTCTTCATGCTAGTCAAAGCTACTACTAGATGTCTAGGTTCCTTTTTACTGCCAAACTTTCCAAGGAACACAGTCTTGAAATCCACTAAGGTGGTAAAAGAATTGTTTGGCAAATTATCATACCAGTTGCCAGCCTTGCCATCCAAAG
Organism: Pseudotsuga menziesii; assembly: GCA_001517045.1. Classification (NCBI taxonomy): domain Eukaryota; kingdom Viridiplantae; phylum Streptophyta; class Pinopsida; order Pinales; family Pinaceae; genus Pseudotsuga; species Pseudotsuga menziesii. The sequence continues at coordinate 133,418 of LPNX010409244.1, read as the reverse complement.
ACAAAGCAAACAAGGTCATGTATACATCTTCATGTTTATCAGCACCCCTAACATAAGAACCGCAGTGCCTGGAGAAATTTCTGATATGTTGCTCAGCAGAGACAAAGGCACCAGTGCCATTATAGGTCATAAGTTTGTCAATAGCGTTTTCAGGAATGTCATGAGGTTGACCTGCTATCTGAGTAAAGTTGAGTTGAGTAAAGAACTCACCCATTGTGTCAAGGAAACAGTTATTGTTTTGCAAATTTTCTAAGTTTTCTGGAAATAAAAGGTGGATGTCTGAAACAGACTCAGATCCAAGTTTTGCAAGGATCCTATGAGAAGCTAGTTTGTTCAGTCTCCTCCTATAGACTTTTTTAGGGCCAAGGATGAAATTGAACAAACCTTCAGAGTTTCTTCTAGTGAAATACCTTGAGGTGTTAACTGACATTGGAATCGCCAGGTGGACTTAAGTCTAATTTCGAAGAGTGATCGGACTAAAAATCTACCAAAAAAGGAGAAAAAGGTAAAAAACTAAAAGAAACAAAGGTCATCCAGGAACAAAAAGATTTGTCCCCGGCAACGACGCCAAAAGATGTTGTCCGCCGATTGCACACCAGCAGTAGAAATCTAATAAAAGCCGTCTCCTCACTTAGGAAAGTGGGAGAGGTGTGACCTTGGGGGCAAGCACAGAGCTAGGTACTGTCACCTACTCCTAGCTCCTTCGTTTAGGCTAACTCCTAACGAAGCCAAGGGGGGTAGTCCCTAACAAAGAGTTATCTAAGGGTCAATGTGGTTAAAGTGTTTTAATTAGTTGCGGATGCGGATGGGTGTTATTTAGGAGTTATTATGATTAGAATTATGAGTATGACACTCAATCAAAAGCAATCCACGTTGCTAGCAAGAGATTTACACGATGAGTAATGATTCTAGACTTTAATTATGCATTCAGAGAAAGAAATTATAGTAAACCACATACATTTGATCAGAATAAGATAATTATGTAGATTAAAAGGACCAGTGCCTTATGGAGTCAATAATATTGAAATGTGCAAGAGAATTAAACACAAGTCTAGAAATCAAACTAGTGAGTATTAAATTGTGTGAGTGCTCTTGGTAGGTTTTAATAATTTTATGTGCTCTTGATTAGGGTGTCAACGAAGGTTTGTCAAAAGCCGGGAGAAAATTCCAAGTTCACTTCGTTGAAGACATGTCGGGCCCGCCCAGTATCTCAGGCTGGTATCGCAAAGATTGACCAGCTAGCTGAGAAGCTTAGACAACGGGGTTCCGACGCCTCTAGTAGGAAGTACTTTAGAAGGTTCTCTCCAACGCCGGTGCGTTGGTTATGGAGTTTTAAGTTTTATTAAGTTACTCTTGCAAGATTAAAGATCCAGTGCCGTTTTTGGGTACTCCAATCTGAGATCGGTCAGAGCATACTCTAGCAAGGAGAGAATGAAGTTAATTAATTAAGGGGTGTGTATTGCAAGTTTTATTAAATTAATTAATTAAGACTCTCCGATAGAGAGCGCTCTTGACCCCGTCTTATGACAGTGGTTCAAGAGACTTAGCTAATCTAAGATGCCTAATGCAGGGGTATGCAGTTCTATGAATGCTCTCCGATAGAGAGTGCTCTTGACTTGTGTTACTGCAAGTTCAAGAGTCTTACTTAGATTGTTAAACTTAAAAAAAGAAATAAAACATAAACAATCTAACTACCCAAGAGTCCCTTTCAGGCTTTTTAGGGCCCTAATTGGGAAAGCAAGGAGGTAAGTATACAATAAGAAATTATACCACGTTCAATTAAGCAATCAAAACACAACTTTTACTTCATTTTCTATGGAGAATAAATTAATCAAAACATGCACTACCTGATTATGATTAAGCAACTTATCCTACCCTATTCTACCATTAGCAGTTTAAATAAAAAAATGAAAAGCATGACAATGAGATGATACAGGCTTCCCCCAAATGGGGGAAGAAAGGTGTGGGAGCCGTAATCCCACTCGGTTTTTATTAATTTTACAATGTTTTGATGACTTGTTCTTTGCTTTTTTCATGAAAGAACAGGGAGAGAAAGGGATGGAGAGAAGAGGGAAAAATGTCTTTTTGTTCTTGCTTGCTCCCTTGCTTGCTTAAGGCCTTTGGGCTTTTCTCGATTCTTCCTGCAAATAAGAGCTTTAAATAGTTCAAACGTTATGCATTAATCAAAATTTTAAAGACAAAAAACTACAAACTAGCCTCTAAAAGAGGGGTAAAAACCAGCGATGAAAGAGGAGGAAAGAGGGGAGAAAAACCAAGAAAAAGGGAGAGAGAAAAGGTAGAAAGAGGGCTGTCCTAAAGGTGAAAAAGAGGGCTGTTCAATGACACATTGCATAATTAATTTATGCAAGACATAACATAATGGATTAGTGACATAATGAAAGAATGCTTTGCAAATATGGGTTGGTGGTGTAGTCGCAGTGAAAGTATTGTAGTGTCTTGGTTGGTAAAATTTTGATTATTAAATGAATTGATTAAGGAATCGGTAAATTCTTGGTTAGTTTTATTAACGTGGTAATGATCTGGATTAATTTGGGGGAAGGGAACTCCCAATATACCCGAAGGTACGAGGAGTATGTCCAAAACCTTTATCCGATGCGACTCCCTACAATGAATATGTGGGCTGGTTGGTGTCTTTAAGACGTGTTCAACACTACACCAACAAGGGTGTAGCCTAATGGTGTTTCAAGGTCACTTCCTAGTTGTTCCCGCTTCCTTTGTGGATTTTGCCACCGCAATGGCTTAATTTGAGGCATTGGATTTTCGCCTGGGGAGATTAATTTGGAAGTGGAAACTAATTAAGTTGGTCACCTAAATTCTTTTCTGATACTACCAACTGATCAAATGAAGTTGCAATGGAAGTAGAGCATACGAGGATGAAGGCCTTGTAAGTTTTAAATGTTTTTTGAGCAAAGCTGTCTGATTAAAAAAAGGTAAATCCTAGGAGTCTCTTTCCAGATTCTGTACTCGGGCAAGCCCTTATCCATGAGCCTATACCTGGGAAAGTGAGGGGGTTTATTTTAAACTCAACAGTGCATAAAAATTAAAGTTTGTTTAATTACTACACTGCTTAAATCTTTTCCCTTATGGTACTTAGGTATAGCGCAGTGGGTAAGTTTGTAGATTACTTTTGCAAACTTGAATAAAACAGTGAAATGGTGAAAGGCAGAAAGAAAGCAACAAACTACACTAGCAACATAAAAACCACCAAAAGGACACCGACGCAAAGCCCCCCAGGGGGGATGGGGACCGGGCTTTGATGAGCCTCTTCAAGCCTTATTTGCTTTTTTTTACAACATATGAGAAATGCGCTTTGGTCCTTATTTTTTGGATCCAAAGGTTTACAATTTACTAAAAAAAAAGATTTTTTGCAAGGGGGGATCTCTGTGGGCTTTCCTTTTGTTAAGTTTTGCAAAAATTCGCCAGAGTTTCCTCCTCTTTTATTATAAACCTGCAAAAACCAGCGAGCAAAGAATGTGAAAGACACCCAAAGACACTTTAAGAGTGTCTTGGGAAAATCTACAAAAAATTCTAAAATATTCTAAGTAAAACTAGCTGAAAATGACTAAGTAAGGCAAGCTAGGAAGCTTGTCTTCTTAGGATCTTTGCTTGCCTTCTTGAAAAGATTGACAAACAAATCTCAAGTACTATATGCCAAATTTGAATCTTTACACTCTTGAATCAAACTACGCTTACTTAACTTTGGGTTTTACTTGAAAAAAGACTTAGTAAAAATGGTAGATCAACTCTAACCAGATCTAGACTTTGACATTTTAATTGTAAACTACTTAGATCTACTTTTATTATTGCATGCAATTATAGATTTGAAATAAAAATCGAACCAATAACCAAGAATATCAAACTTTAGAAGATGAGAAGGGTGAAGACAAACAACCATTGAAATTGGGCAATGGGGTCTTCAAAGAGGGGATTAGAGGGACTAGTTCTTCTTAGAAATATGTTTGAAGATGTGAGGATGTCGACATGCTCAACACGCTCTCCAAACTAAATATCGTGCAATCTCACAACACTTGCACAACAAATGATTAAAAGCACCTGGTGTAAACTACAATGGAAACTTCAGAAAACATCCATTTCTCATCAAATAAACATGTTTGTCTATTGTCTCTAATGCAACTTAACAGAAAAGTAATGGATGAAACAATCACACTACACTATCTTAGTAAAAAGATACTTCTCCTTCAAAAGCCAGATAAATAACCAAAGATTTTATAGTGCAAGCATGTAAACAATACAGTTATACCTCATTAGATCATAAAGACATTATCATCCACACACGAGAGATCCACACGCCGATTTGCCTCCAAAGCCTTTATTCATTCAATGAAAAATACTTCACAATAGTTACAATGCAATTTAGCAGAGGTTCCACCTTCCCCCTTCAACAATGGAGAAGTGACTTGCTTAAATAGGAAATGAGACACCCAGAGGGGACCACCAACACTGAAGATCGAGTTCAGTTGGGCTTGAGTGATTGGTGGGATTGACGAAGAGTTAACTATAGTGAAATTGTGGAGGAGGTGCCACCTCCCATGAGGTAGGCAACTTCCTTCACCAACCAAGCCAACTCACGAAATCCAATTTGCATGTGTCTAAGTTGCCTCACGCGATTGTACTACTCCTCCACAGGTGGCTTGTTTTTCACTTTTATCGCCCGAACAAGGAGAAGTGTTGCTGAAAAATCAAGGATCTAAGTTGTTCAAAGACCTCCTATAGCACCGTTCTTGATCTTGTCTTACTCAAAAAACCTTGTAAGCCTTTGGATCCAAAATTATAAGGACCAAAGGTATCCAACTGAAAGGCTTTGTAAATACTGTAATGAAAGTGTTGAGTAGGCTCCTAATAGCCCACTCTCCGTCCCCTTGGGGATATTTTGCGTTGGTGTCACTTTTCATGTTTTTTCCATATATTTCCTTAGTTTAGTTTACTTTTGCAGATCTATATACTTTGATAGGTTTATTTCTGCTACATCATTCATTTTTTCAAAGTAATACAAGTATTAACCCCACAACTTCCCGAGTTACCCAAAAGGAGATAGAGATGTGTGATAGGATTAATTAGAAAATTTTTTCTTTGTTTATTTTGTACCACTTTAACTTTTCCAGTAATTTATCCCTTGCTTTCCTAATTAGGTTTTATAACCTGAAAGAGACCCTTGGGATTTAATAAACATGTTGCCCGTCGATGTGCACATCGTTAGCGAAAATATTTCGAAAGTTTTTTCCCAAGTGGGAAAGGTGTGGCCTGGGGGCAAGCAAAGAGTCAGGTGCTGCCACCTGATCTTGACTCCTCCGTTTAGGCAAACTCCTAATGAAGCCAAGGGGGGTAGACCCTATAAAGAGTTTCTAAGGATCTTGTGTTTTAAAATGCTTTTTGGTGTATAATGAGGATGGGTGTTTTTTAGGAGTTTTTTAAAGAGATTTACAATAACAGTTTAATGATCCAAGTAAGGACTTGCAAGATAATTAAAGACACACAACCACTTGACAATGGCAATGTAAAAGTAAAGCATCCATAGCATGATATGAAAAAAGATAAATTGTGATCCAGATATATAATAATCAAATGAATAATTGATAAGACCAAGTGCCAAATGGAGTCAATGTAGTGCTTAGGATGCTTGATACAAATCTTGGATGTGCTTGAGAACATTTTGCAAGTGTTCTTGGTAAATTTTATTGTAAATTTTAGGGGTGAAGTTGATTATTAAAAGGGAAGGGGATCTCCAATATATACCTTTCGATACTGGAGATATGTTTGGATAATAGTCTAAACGGTTCCATGCAAGAACATATGGGATGTCCGAAGTCTCTAAAGAGGTGTTCAACACTACACCAACAAGGATGTAGCCTAACTGTGCTTTCAAGGTCTCGGTACAGTGATTCCGACGTCCTTAGGTAGAATTTGCCCGCTTTCGATTATTAGCGATCAACGCCGGATTTTTTGACTAGATCCTATGGATACGAGGCCTCCACTGGCACAAAGGTTTCCATATCTAGAAGAGTTGTTGTGAGGATAACGTTGGTTTTATTGGAAGAGTGTTTCATTTATGGTTGAAGTGGATTAAAATGTGAAGATTAAAGACTCTACAACTGCTGTTGGGTATCCCACAAGCTCAGAAACCGGGCACGCTAGTTTTGGGCTACGTGTCCCGTGTCCGTGTGTCGGACATGGACACGTTGACAGAGTGTGTCCGACACATCTCTGCAGCGTGTCCCATGTTCGGACACTCATGTCCCTTGACTGTCACTACGTGTCCTAAAAACAGGACACTCAAACAGAAAAAAAGATGGCAGGGCCCTCTTAAAAAATGAATTTTCACTTGCATTTTGTCATTTGCAAATGTTGGGAGAGCTCAAGAGTTGTTTTTTTGCAGGTGAAGAAGATTTGAAGGCTTGANATGTGTCCTACATGTCCTGATTCCCGGGGTCACCGTGTTCGTGTCGGACACTCGAATCCCTGTGTCCTTCGTGTCCCATGTCCCCGTGTCAGGTGATTTAGCCCACAAGTGGGTAGAGCATACACAATGTAGTAAATGTAAATTCCAATTTTATATTATCTGCTATGAACAAGAACCATAAAAAACTCTCCGACATAGAGCACTCTTGATCCACCTTATGACAAGATTCAAGAGATTTAAGGAAAACGTAAAATTGCTAAAGTAAATGAACTAAAAATTTAACAACAAACTCTCCGACAGAGAGCGCTCTTTGTCCACCTTTCGGTGAGATTCAAGAGATTTTATGTTCTTTTTAGCAATTTATATGAGAAATAAATCTAATCTAAGGCAAAAAGGCAAAACCTCTCCAATAGAGAGTGCTCTTGATCCATTTTTCAGTGAGATTCAAGAGATTTTATGTTCTTTTTAGCAATTTATATGAGATAAAGAAAAAACCTTTTCAAAAAATGATGAAGCTAACATTTCCTATTCTACTCTAACAGTTTATTTTGTAGGTATAAAGCAAATAAATGGACAAATATAGGCTTCCCCCAAATGGGGGAAGAGGGGTGTGGGAGCCGTAATCCCACTTGCTTTTATTAATGATTTATTACAATAATAAAATTTTAGAGAAAGAACCGTCTTTTGACCCTCAAAAACTGGTCAAAATGGCTTACAAATTGCCCTGGAAAGAAGGGGAATGAAGAAGGGGGAAGTGGGCTGGATCTCGGGTGCTTCAGAAGGCTTAAAGCACAAAATTTCGGCAACGAATCCCTCTCTTTTTTGTTCAACCTGCTAAAACCCAGCAAGTTAAAAGTTTATAAATTAGTGGATTAGTGCAATAATACAATAAGAAAAATACACTTCCAAGTACTAGAAAAGATTGGAAAAATTTGGGGCTTAAAGTACACTGAGTAATAGCTGCTAGATCTAGGCTTATAACTATGATTTAGATGCGCTTTAGATCTAGTAAAATAACAAGCTAATTTTTATGATAAAACGTTTTTTTAAAAAAATGAAAAAAACTTGCTTTAATAGGTAACCAAGGAAAAGTTTTGAGGTTTGAGAGAGGAAGAAGAGAAAAGTTTTGCTCAAGCTTGAATCCTTCCGAGACTTGAAGGTACTAATGGGAACAAGAATTTGTAGATTCTTCAAGATTTGAAGAAGAGTGCAATGCAACTTAGCTCTTCCCCTTACTCCAAAGTTGCAACTTGAAAAAACTTATCCACACTTGCACTAAAAGGGATCAAATCTATTACATTCAAGCAATGGAAACCAAAAGAGCATGGATACAACTTAAAAAACAATGCTACTCTTGAATCTCAAGAAGCCAAAATTCAAGTAAATAACTTGAAGCATCAAATATTTACCCTATGTGTTTCATAGAACCCTGTAAGCTAGATTGATTACCAATTCGATATCAAGCATAAACAAATTAAAACGAGATTAGCTCAATAAGCATACACCATTCACCATGTGGCATGAACACCAATGGACCTCCAAAGTCTCAATATTATTCAGATGATAACAAACAAATTACATGAATAGAGATTCCTTGCTTCCGTCCAAAATAGGGAAGAAAGCCTTGCTTTTATAACAAAACCCAGTCCTAGATGGGGGCACCAACCAACTGAAGATCAACCTGGAGTGTAACTGAGTTGAATTGAAGTAATCAGTAGTGGAACTGGAGAGGTAGATGCCACCTCTCCTACCAACTCATTCCCCAATGGCCACATCACCTAATCACCTCACCAAACACCCACACGTGCGATTTTTCCTAACACTAACCGTACGAAATATTGAAGTGAAGGAATAATTAATTGAAAGGTTCATGGACACGGTATAACATACTCCCAAAATATATTATGTGTTTTGTTACCAACTATTTTGTACCATAGTTGAACCTGTTGTTGAGCCGTCATTTGATGAACATGGTCAATGTTCATATTCAGTGCAATAGAAGTTCAGAATGTTTTACCTAGCCAATTTTGGCTAGTCATTTTTATTTTTATGCTGAAATGACCATGCCCCATGGAGTTTTTGTAATAAAGTGTGCTAGTAGGGGTTTTGAGTTGCTCGGTCCCCTAAGACGTAGATTTCAACTAAGGTATTCCGGGGAGTTTTTTTCTTTGTCTATTATGCTTTGCCTATAGCAGAGTATAATCGATGCGTTTTTCTCCCGCTTCCTCCAAAGCTGAAATGCCCGATTTTGAAATTTGGGCCTTGGTGGGCTATTAGAGTTCAACTAGTAAATATGAACCTCCTAGACACTATTGGTATGTTTTATGGTCATTTCCTAAGCCTCGAGATGCTTTAAAAATTTGTCAATTTTTTTTTAATGACGGCCTTGAGTTTTTTATTTTTTATTTTTTGACTATAGAGAATTAATTAAAATTTTCAATGAATTAAACCATTTTGACCATGGTTTAGTTGGAAATTTTCAATTTGTAATAATTAAGTAGTCCGGGGGGTGTTTTTGGCAAATAAACACTTATTTTCTAAGCTAAAACACTCATTTAACCCTTAGACACACTTGTCCTAAGTTTCAGACTATTATTTGGCCTTGGAATTAATATTTTCTTAAAAAATCCAAAAATGAGAAATATTAATTAAAATAATAAAAAATAATAAAGTGAAGAAAACAAAATATCTCCAAAAAAGGCGAAATTGAATAAAATAAAAGGCTAATTAGCTCGACAAAAAGCATCCGGGATGATTCCAATCAAGTTTGGACTGATTTGAGTCAATATCAAAGTGCTACATTGAACTTCACCTTGGGATTTGTGCCCCTCTCCATGCATGGACGTTTTTCGTTTTTTACATGTTTTTATTGGATTGGTGCCCCCCCTCATTACTCTAGCACTCAGTTACAACTCAGTTGCAGCTCAGTTCAACTCCAAATCATTGTGTCGAGCTCAATTAGTCAAGAGTTTCACTCTAGTGTTATTCTTAGTCTGGATTTAGCGTTTTAAGCCCTATCTTTGTTTTCTTTTTGTATAAATAGGAGTCTCTTCTTCCCATTTGCATATGGAGAATTTGCAAGAGAACTCTGCCAAGATTGTAACCCAGATTTGATAACAAAATAAAGTGACTTTGGAGGTCTGTGTGTGGGTTATTTGCATGTGGTTTTCACCTTGCGAGGTGATATTGTTTTTCAACCTTTTCTTTATTTTAATTAATGTTGATCAATGTTAGCTCAAGAAGGCTATAAATCTAGAACGATAGGGTAGTCATTTAAAGTTTTAATTTGATTAACTATGCAATTTTCATTATATATTTGAAGGGGGCAGGAAGTAGTCAGTTATATCGGTGCCTTTCATTATCTATTTTGATTATTACATCTTAGCATTTGATCACTTTATTTGTATTGAGTTGTGCTGGTTTTAGAAATCGCCATGAGAGGAGGGGTTGAAGTTCAACCGGTTTCTCATCAAGGGTTTTTTAGCTTCATACTTTCACCATGCAGGTTCTTCAGAGCACTTAATACGGCATCAAAAAATATACGAGGGGTTGAAGTTCAACCGGTTTCTCATCAAGGGTTTTTTAGCTTCATACTTTCACCATGCAGGTTCTTTAGAGCACTTAATCCGGCATCAAAAAATATAGGGCTAAAAAGGGGCTCTTTCTTACCTCTATTAATCAAACTTTAAAAAATCTTTTCCTTTGGTTGTAAGATCCCTGCATCCTTCTTCTTCTTCTCTTTCTTTGCCCTCTTATCCATCTCTTCTTTCCCCTTTTTTTTGTTTGCTTCTTTTGCCTTCACTTTATTGTCTTTTTTACCCTTCTTCTTACCTCTTTGTTTTACTGGTTTTTACCCTGTTTTTCCTTTTTTTTTGCTCTCTTTTTCTCCACTCTTCGCTGCTCCCTTTTTCCTTTTATTTGCAGCCATACTTGCTTTTTGTTGGCTGTCCTATTTACCAAAATTTTGCAGCCAACTTTCTTTTTAGTTGGCTGCCCTCTTTCACACTTATTTTCGACCTTTTTGTGCACTTTTTTAGCTCCCTTTTTCCCCTTTTCAAGCCTCTTTTCCTCTCTGATTTGCAGCCATCTTTCTTCCTACTTGGCTCTCCTGTTTTTGTTTTTTTGTTGCAGCCATCTAACCTTTTTGTTGGCTGCCCCATTTTCCTATCTTTTCAACTTTCCATTTTACTCTTTTCTTTGCATGTTTTTTCCTTAGTTTTGCTTCAAAAAACATTAATTTTTTGCACTAAAAAAGAGTTATTTTTGCATTTAAATTAGTTTCTTTTTGTTTAACAATAATGGGTGCTTGAGTACTTGTTGGTTTTATGCAGACATCGAAGAGGAAAAGTGAACCAAGAAGAACTTAAGGATTGAAGAAGAGTGCAAAACAAGAAGACACATACAAGCACAAAACACATCCATTGTAAAAAGCCATTAAGGCTTCATTATTTTTTCAAGCTTTCTTTTTAAGGGTTAAAATCCTTATCATTGTAAATTTATTAATAAAAGGACTAGTGGGGTTAAGCCTCCCACACTTTTTTCTACTTCCCCCATTTGGGGGAAGGGTGTCTTGTATTTTCATTGCTTAGTTTAGATCTCTTTTAGACTTAGTTTTATTTCCTACTAATTGCTAGATTCAATTTCATCACATGCATGCCATTTATTTCGTACTAATTGCTAGATTCAATTTCATCACATGCATGCCATTTACTTCATCATGTTTCTTGCTCTTTGATTAATTATCTTAAAAAGAACCTAAAGACTCTTGAACCTGTCATAAGACAAGTCAAGAGCACTCTCTATCGGAGAGCACTTGCATTGCATTCGCATCATAGATTAGATAAGATTCTTGAATCTCACCATAAGGTGGATCGAGAGCACTCTCTGTCGGAGTGCTTGGTTTGTTAATAAAATTTGCAACTCATCATCTCCTAAAATTGGAATTTAGCATTTTACAGTGTGTATGCTCTACCCTTTTGGGATACCCAGAAGCACTGTAGCTATTTAATTCACAGATTTAATTCCAATTTCACACTTGATACAATTTATCACCTTGCATTGAGCGCAATATTCTAAGTGGGGAAATCTTTACTTTGGACGCTGGGTAGCTCTCCTTGTTTTGCAGTAGTTGAAAAGTTATCGAATGCCTGACTGCAAACCGGATTGTCCAACATGTCTTCGAACGATGCCACTTAGAATATTTTCGGTAATTCTCCTCGACTATTTAAACAAGATCATTCATAAAACGTACACTAAAGTTTGACCAATTACATTTGCAAAACAATTTCACAAACATCAGAGACTTAGATTTTCAGCATCTTGACTCCATTTTAGGCACTAGTCTGTTTATTTTTGCATCATCTTGTTTGGACCATTTGTCCATTTGTTTAAGTTATTTTATGCGTGGATGCCTTAAATCCGTCTCATCATTTATCTCGTGTTTTGCAAATAGCAACGTGGATTGCGTAATTGGTCTTTTTCGTGTATATCAAAACTCCTAAACAATACTAATTCTCATCTTACATCTAAGAACACTTTAAAACAAAAAGCCTTAAACAACCTTTTTAGGGACTACCCTCCTTGGCTTTGTTAGGAGTTAGCCTAAACGGAGGAGCTGGGATTAGGTGACAACACTTGGCTCTTTGCTTACCCCCAAGGCCACATCTTTCTCGCTTAGGGAAACAACAGCCCAAAAGATTTCTGTTGACTGTGTGCATTCGGCAGACAACATGTTTAAAGCATAGGTTTTAAGTGGAGAGGGGTCCACCCCACTCCCACTCACATCCACACTAGCGAATGGTGGTGGCGTGAGCTTTCACGTCACCCTTTTTTACAAATTCGCTACCTCGTAAACCTTTCGTAGCCTCCGCCACACATAATGTGTTACCAAAAAAAATAACATGGTCTAAAATTAATATTTTAAATGGAGAGGGGTCCACCCAATCCCACTCACCACAACCTTAAGCGTGAGTGCTAAACTTTGACGTCACCCTCCATGAAATAATTTATAATCACTCACTTTTTAACCAAAGTTTAATTTCCATTACACTTTGAAGTGGGTCTCATGGCATGAGGGACCCACCTCCATGTCATCCCCACCTTTAAAATATTAATTTTTGACTTCTTTTAAACACTTGACTTTAGTGCATTTTCTCCAAATTTAGCATTTAAATGCCATTCTGATGCTTTGTTAGTCAAATAATGCCTTTCGGGGTGTTTCAGCTGCCCGAAACATAGTGAAAGTGGCCATTGGGTAAAGATGTTGCTCTGAGCTTGAAAATGAGCCTAACCATGCCAAAAACGGACTCCGGATCATACCTTTTTTACATTTTGAATTTTTCCATTTAAACCATTAAAAATGGCTTAAAAAATGGAAAAAAAATGATTTTTTCTCGGAATCGAACGAAGCTCTAGGGGGACCTAGTACATGTCCATACGACTCAAAGACAATGCCTAACACACTTAGATACATCGACACATAAACTTTAATAACCTCCTAAGGCCTAACTACTAAGACGAAAATTCTAGCTTTGGAGGAGCGATGAAAAACTTGAAAATTATACATCACTTATTCAACATTGCATAATTGACAAGGGAAAAAACACCTTGGAATAATAAGGTTAGAAAATTTCCATATCATATGAACTTGATGAATGTAATGAGATTCTGCAGGTATTTCGAAGGATCATTTCTAAGTTGGAAATACAAAACAATTGAAAAATTCCAGTTTTCAGCTTTGCTAATGAATAAGAATGAAGAAATCTGCTCTAGGTTAAATGGTGACAACAAATGAACAACCTGGATGCATAGAGGACAAGATCAAAGGCCCAAAACTCATTTCCGCCCAAGGAAAGTCGAGAGCGGAAGAACGAAAGAGGTAAAAATTCGATTAGAAAAAGTAGTAACCCTGACTTCCGCTTTCCGCAGTCCAAGATCTACATCCCAGAACGTTTCCGCCAAAGATCAACGATCCAACAAAAGGCGGAAGCAGAAAAGGAAAGGAAATTTGGTTTTGAAAGTTATAAACCCAACTTCTGCTTTCCGCAATTCGTGATCCGATGACTGAGGAGGACTTCCGCACAAATCTACGGTCCAGGGAAAAGCGGGAAGAAAAATGGCGGAAATTGGAAAGCGAAAGATACAAAAATTTTGTCGTAAAGAGTTAGAGCATCCCTCTTCCGCTTTCCGCAGTCCGAGATTCGATGGCTCAAAGCGCTTCCACTAAAGATCAATGGGTTGTAAAAGAATAAGAGGGCGAAGATCGAAAAGCCAAAATACTAAAAGATTCTATCGTGAAAAGTTGAAGTCCCTCTTTCCCCGATCCACAAGATCTACGGTTGAGAGAGTTTTTGCATAGATCAACGGTGCGGAAAGAAAAGGGCAAAAGCTGAAGAGGAGAAGTTTCGGTGAAGAAAGTTGGGGGATCCGCTTTGTGCTAAAAGCGGAAGCGAAAAGGCGGGAGTAGAAAAGGTAAAGTTTCGGGTTGCAAAAATTGGAAAACCTGACTTCCTCTTTCCGCAGTCCGAGATTCAACGGTTCAGAGAGCTTCCGGCAGAGATCGACGGTGCGGAAAAGATGAACATGTACATAGGTAAGAAGACTTGCCAATATGCGGAAACAGGTAGGCCCCTCAACTTTCGACGGTCCAGATCACCCTTGATCTCAGATCAACGGTGGAGATTGATTCCGCTGATCTAACTTGCACGAAGAAAATAACTTTCCAGATTTGCGGAATTGTTTAAAGGGCTGCATGTTTCAACGGTCAAGATTTATGGTGGGGTAAGATCAACGACGGAGGTTGATTTCGCCAATTTAACATGCAAGGACAAACAAACTTTTGAAATCAACGAATTTGGGTACAAAGTGCAGGTTTTGACGACCCAAATCAACGACAGGAAGAGATCTACGGTGTGTGTGCATTTCGTAGCGAGAACATGCACGGAAGATAACATATTTCGGGGCTGCGAAATCTTGTAGACCCTGCACCTTTGAACGACGGAGATTGTGGCAGAGATTTGATCTATGGTCCTGGTTGATTTCGCAATGGGAACATGCACAAAGTTTAACAAGATGAAGGATTGCGAAATCGGCTAAAGGCTGCATTGTTGGACGGTTAGGATGCCTCGTAGATCAAGATCTACGGCTGAGGTTTATTTCCCACGCGTAAGACGTAGGGATGAAGAAAACTGTTGTAGACAGCCCGAAGAAGCTTTGAACTGTCATTTTCATCCATAAAGCTTGAGCCCAGGTGTCTAATTTTCTATTTTTGTCCATCATGCACGTCCTATCATGCGTTCCTGTTTTGTTTATGATCATAACGAATCTGCCAGATCAACATTTGTTAGGATTTTGATTCCCACGCCGTAACTGAATTTGGCTCTGTTTCGAGGTTGGTCTCGGGAGCCTATGATGCTATAAATATACCCTCAATAGAGGAAGACGAGGTTGGAACCTGTGAGGTTCTGGGTTATGTAATTTGAGATCTGCCCTTAATAAAAATGACGGAGCTGAATGTTGGCCTATTGCTGCAAAGATTCCTATGTATGTCGTACTTATGGTTTGCAATTTCCTTTCTTTATGTGCATGTATTCCTGTTAAACTTGCCATTATGTTTTCTTTCTTATCTGGAACGAGTGTGTAATAGTTCAGAATTCATACATGTTTATGCTCTGGCTATTGTTTCAGATATCCACAAACCCTTCCAACCAAAATTAATGTAGAATTCATCTTTTTGGTGCTCTGTGTTAATTGCCTGTCATTCTTTCTTCTTTACCACCAGACCAACAACATTTTGACTGTAACCGAATGCTACCTTGCCTTTCTAGAATTTCACCTGCAAACAGTACTGTGATTCATAAAATCTTTGTGACTCCATAGCCCAATGCATACTTGCTTTGTTTCAACCACAAACGTAATCTGAATTTTGTTTTGTTTTTATATCTGGCCCTGTTAAAAATCTGTGAGAGATCCCTCTCTAGAAAAGAAGAAGCCAACTTCCTTTCTTAAAGTGGTTCTATTGTTACCTTGGGATTTACCCTCCACAACCTAGGGTGCAATTCTGAGTGCTAACATGCTCATTTGCCCCCACAGGGCAACAGGGTGAGAATAGCCTGCAAAGGCTGTGTCTTTGTCAGTACTGGCGCCCATAAAGCCTTTGAAGGATGACCTATGTTGCAAATAAGTGCAAAGCAAAACTTTCTAGAGTCTAAGGGAAGCATGTCCAAGTATTTTATCCATCTGTGAGACACCTCCATCCTCTATTGCTATCTGTGATACATATGTTACCTTGGTTGAGTGTATTGTTTATCATTCGGATAGATCACTTAGTCAATGTCAGTTAAAAGCCATTCCCCTTTGCCTTAACCTTGTTTTTCCATCCTCACCCAGCAATAACACATTGTTTACACTTTGTAAGTATGGCATGAACAAGCGGACTTCCAGAAAAGTTCCAAGATTCTTTAGAAGCATAGGTATATCTTCTACTATTATTAATTTATTATCATTGTCACCATGATTATGAATAACATTGATTTAAGTTTGGTTTTGATATACAACATTGGAGCATTTCTTACCCTAGATGCTTACAGGATCATATTGATGTAGTATCTCATCTTTCGTTTGGGTACTTTGACTTGGTCAACCCATTTTGACCAAGTAAAGCACGGTTCCCAAAGCAATGACTCAGAAAACAACATGGTCTATATTTGTTCCAGACATGCCTAGGACCAATATTGCGGTTTCAGTTTTGAGAGTTTGGTCATGGTTTTCCTGAAAAGTGATTATTATTATTTTAATATTTGGCCAAATGATTAAATTCTATTCTAGATGGCAGTTTGTTTTGGTTCTCCTAGAGAAGTGTAGTGTTCTATTGGGTATGAGTAGTCACTTGTACCATTCTTCTATGTCTTCGGATCATTAGTTTTCCCCAGTTATCATCCTGGATTGAGTTATGGTGATTTTTATCAATTTTCAGAGGATATACTAGCAAAAACTAAACTAGAGAATTCATCGAAAAAATCCATTTGGCCTCTTGAGTCAAAGAAATGGCTTGGAATTTTGGTAGATGATGTGTCTTAGCATCCCGGACAGTGCTTCAACAGCTTTCAGTCAGCAGATATCCAAATTATTTTATTATGGCTCAGCCAGTGAGGAAAGCCCCCAAGGGGCGCCCCCTCTACTTGGCTAATGATGTATTGTATTGTTATATCATATGATTTGAAGTTGTAAAGGGGCCTAGAGTGAATTAAGCCCCTAGTGACCCCCTCCTATGCATACTATTATCATGTCACATCTTATGTTATAATGTGACTTTCACTCTAGAGAGGCGTCCTTGAGCAAAGTGCGCCCCCTCTTTTGACTTGGTAACTTGATCCATGTATTGATCTATGTCTTGTTGATCTCCACCGTTGATGATGTTATAATCTCAATCGTTGTTCGAGTGTGAGCTAGTGGCTACAGTAGTTCATTGCGACAATCAGAGTGGTATCAAGCTATCTGAGAATCCAATGTTCCATGACTAGAGCAAACGCATAGACATCAGGTACCACTACTTGAGAGATTGTGTTCAGAGGGAAACCATTCGGTTAGAGTACATACAGACAGATGAGCAGGTGGCGGACATTTTCACAAAGGAACTTTGCAGACAGAGTTTTGTGAAGTTCAGGGATAAGTTGGGGTTGTTACCAAATCCCTTCCTCGTTGAGAGGGAGTGTTAGATTAGCAGCAACAAGGAAGGTCTTCCTGCATGCAAGTGTCCTTGCATGCGGAAGACTCTAAAACAATATACCAGTTGTATTTAATTATTTTTCCAAAGTTTACTTTGAAAAATAATTAAAATGATTATTGACTTTATGTGAAAATGAAATTAGGTTTTACGCTTTACCTAAAGTTATATAAGAGAGGTCAATTGGTTGAGAGGACACACACTTGTATTCCGACAAAGACAAGATACAGATAGGAGGAGAAAAGTCAGACAGAGGATTTAGCTGGGAAGATAGAGGATCGAGTAGTAGGTTCACCGAGCAGACAGAACCCACACAGGTCGACAAGCAGAGTTGCAGGAGGAAGGCCATACTATTTCGTACAGTTGCCAGCGAGACCGTATAGATCCCTTACATTGGTCGTACGGATTTGTACGTGTGAGGTTGTATAGCTAGGCCGTACACTCTCGCAGGGGGGTGCTGAGGTTTAGTTAGGGGTTCATCCAGTGATTTTGACGAGTAGCTGCTTTCGCTAGGTTTGGGTGAATTTACAGCGATTGTAACGTTCCATATTTTCTCATAATAGACTCTATATCTGACTGTTGAACCGGTTTTCCCATCTTGGGGTTTTCCGGGTGTTTCCAAACCCAAAATAATAGTGTCATTATTGTGATGTGATGTTGTGATTTATTTTTCAGTTTTATATTTCGCTGCATACTGTAAAAGATGTTCATGTGTGGTTATCAGTAGATATTTTTGAATGCATTGTTTAGCCCTAGTTGAATATTAAAGGAAAATTTGCACATCCTTGGTGGCTTACTTAAAAGTCCAACTTAGTGCAACCTAGTTGGTAACACACAAAAAATCAATATAATGGAACAAAAAGGTGCAATTATACAACTAGTCATGAATTAGAATCTGAATTTGTGGTAAAATGAATAAGTCTTGTAGAAATGCCAAGAATAATTTGAGAGAACATGGGTGATATTGAGCTATCTACTTATTGATGGCTTGAAATCAAATGATGAGGGTGTCATTGCACCAACACATCACTTGAACTGCTTGGAGTTGAGAGTTCAAGGAGAATATTGAGGAGGGAAAATTCCCTTAGTTGCACTGAAACAGATATGCATACGGGGTGGGTCGGAGGGGGAGACACATATATGGCAAATTTTGAAAAAATATGGATACGATACGGTAGGGAAACGACATATATATATCTATCTAAAATTTTACATTCATCATTTAAATTTTAAATAAAAACTACATATTAGCATGTTACAAAATCAACATCATCAACATGAGTAAAATATACAAATTACAAAATGAATTGAGTGGCAACCTACTATCATATTCAAAGTTCATTGTTCAAAAGTTCAAAACATAATTATAAATTACATTTACATATAATAAAAAATGTCCTTGTCCATGTGATGAAGATCCATATCAGCACTAGCATTCCATCATTACAATTCCATACTTTTCAACTTGAACATAACAGTAATATTTAGTAAATTGAATTGCAGTGGTCTCCATTATTGCAACTCAAGTTTCATTTATAATTTTAAAAGAGTTCAACCTTTATTCTTGTAAAAATTTGAAGATAGAATCGTTATTGTTAGAATTCATCCAATAAAAGCACTTTCTAATTAACTTGACCTATAATAAATATTTAGGTATGACTGTTACCACCTATGTTGTACTTAGTGTTTTTTATCAAGTGAGCCTGGTGAATCGGACAAAGATTTTTTGTTCGGACTTCAGGGGACCTTTGGAAGTGCTTCTGGGAAGTGCTTGTTGTGCTATATCACATGTTCATATCCCATGAGGGAATTGTAATAAATGTTCTAGCATGATAGTGTCTATAAAAGACTCGGTCTCTTAGACTTTATTTGTCAATCCGATCAGCCTAGGGTGTTTTTTCCCTTGGTTATTATTGGTTGTTGAATAAACGACTGATAATTTCTGAGTTTTTCACTCAATACCTCCAAAGTTGGGGTGGTTGGCTTGGCATTTAGGCATATTGAGGTTATTAGAGTCTATGTATCAATGTATAAATCAATGTTGAAAAAGTCGGCCTCGGCAAAAAGTCGGTGAGGGTCCCGAATACAACTTCTCGCCAACATCGGCGAAAAAATCGAGAAAAATCGGCAAAAGTCGGCAAACATTAAAAAATAGAAGATACATTCATTTTTTTTAGAATTTTAAACATTTAAAGCAACATTAACATCAGAAAAAAACATATTGGAACATAAATATGAAGAAAGCACCGATGTATATCATCATCATGTATTCATGCCAAATATAAAATGATACATCAAAGTCAATACTAAAAGTCCGAAACATCATAGTTGTCCAATCACGGACTCAAAACTGTATAAAGTTTAAAGTATTGATCCATGGTTTTTTTCGTACTATACTATGCACAAATAAATAGTAACTTTGAGTTCTCGATTATTGTTGTGTATAATGTTCACTGTTTTGCAGAGCAATTAGACTTTCTCAAGCATCCTAAAATATTCCCATATTTTTTTTGATGAACCACTGCTTGTTTAAATGATAAAAAATATTCCCGTAGATTTTCATGTGTTGCTGCCACCACACCCTGTTGATTATCTCTATGGTGATTCTGATTAAATGTAATATTAATAAGCGATGGAACACTAGTTGGCTTATTGCTGGTCGTGAATATTTTCTTCTAAATCTTTGTACTTGGCATCATTTTCCTACAAGTCAACCCTGTGTTTTTGTCAATGTTGAAAAAGCCGGCCTCAGAAAATAAGTTAAAAAATAGAATTGGAGGTCTGGGCGACTTTTATGAAAAAATCGCTTTTTTTAAGGAAAAGTCGTGACTTCTCGAATTTTTAAAAAAGTGCAACTTTTCCTCGCCGAAAAATCGGCTTGGAGCAAAAGTCGCGACTTTTCCAATTTTTCGCGAGAAGCTGGAGAGGTTTTCAACACTGGTATAAACATGCTAGGCATCATGGTCGAGTCATATGAACATGTCTAAGTTCCCCTAGGTTTTTTTTTAAAACTTTTTGTAAGTTTTTTAAATTTTAATTTTTCCACAAAAACTTAGGCTATTTTTTAATAGTCTAATTGGAAAAATTAGTTTTGTAATAAAAGTGGGCCAAATAATCAGTTTTAGTCATGGGGGTGCTCATTTTCACGCTAAGAGCACCATGTAAACCCATAGACCCACTTTTTCTTAGTTTTGAGTGATTCTCCATCACTCAGGTTAGAAAGCCCCAAAAAATCAATTATTGATTATTTTAATTAATAAATTGATGAATAATGGAGCAAATCCAAAATCCTATATCAGTGGATTCTCTACCAATTTGATTGAAATCAGTCTCATCGACACCAAATTGACTGGATCTGACAAATCCTTGACTGAAGGAGGTGATCAGGGCAGATCCAGAGTTGAACTTAAGCCTCCTTTATGGGGAATTGCGCCCTCTCTCTTTCCTCCACACGTGTGGGCTCTTTTGCACCCTCTATGGTTGATGATTCACTCAGCAGGTCGATGTGTCAGCTCAATCAACCCCTCGATTGACATTCAGACTCAGTAGAAGCTCAGTTCAGCTTCAGATCAAGCATTGATGGACTCTCCTTCAGCTGCGGTGGTCTATTTCCTTGGGATTTGCGCCCCCTCTGGGCTGGGGTTTCAATTTTGTGTATAAATAAAGCATGGATGCCTCCTTTTCGAGTTAGCTAGAGTTGGATTGAGGAGCTATTGTTGTTGTAATATTGTGTAATATCTTTTGCTATTGGAATAAAGTGAAGCTTTGGAGGCCAAATCGGTGTAATGCTTTTATATGTGTGGATTTAACATTGTCTTGCAGCTTTTTACCGTTGGCTTTCTCTCAATTTTTACATCTGAATCCTGTCTGGCTTAATGATTCAGCTGAATCAAAAGGAGTATAGCTGGGCAATTAAGATTACTTGCTTTTCAATATCTCATAGTATATATGCTTAAAGATTCAGATCATACCTGTTTAAATAAGTTTATTTGCATGTAATCCCTCTCTTTCTTCATATATTTCTATTCAGATCTCATAAGGTTTTGTGCAGGATTGTTTGTTAGTTTTTAGGTAACAGGGGTTGGACGAACTGTGGATCTAGCTTGACTCCACTGGGCATCTGACTGTTTTGTGAAGGCATTGTCCCTCGGCATTCCACTAACTAGTCTTCTTTGCAGATCCATTCCTCGACAACAAATGCTCTTCTTTTTCTCTTCCTCCTTCAAATTTTTCTAAAATCAGTCCGATACTTGTTTGTAGCTTTAAAATTGTTTAGATCTATCAATTTCAGAGTTTATTTTACATAGATCTTGCTGCCTTAAAGCTCATAAACTAGATCTCATTCCTAAAAGAAAATTTACAAGCATTCTAGATCTAGTTTTACGGAAAATTGTCATTTTTCAAGGCTGTAAAAGTAGATCTAAAGCTTGTTGAATGCATGGTTGTTTCCTTAGAATCTAAAAAATTATATTCAGCAATTTAAGTGCTTCATATTGGGTTCCTCCAAAGTAGGCCAAGATCCCAAGGAAAGCTTGCTTTTCTTGGTTCATTTTCTGCTTCTTTAAAAACTAGTTTTAACTTAGAATTTTTGGGTAAAAAGTTTGTTAATCCAAAAGTACTTTCAAAGTACTTTTGGGCATATTTAACTGTGATAAGCTTGCTGGTTTTTAGCAGGTGTAATAGACAAGAGGAGGATACGCTGTCCGAAAAGCATTTTTGGACCATTCGAAACCCCCCAGGGGGTCTTTGTCTTCCCAAAATTTCAAATTTTTGCAATTTGTAAACCTTTGGTCTCATTCCATATAAGGACCAAGTGGATTAATTTTAGTTTGCTGATATTGTAATTGCTGCTAATAAAAAGAAAAATCTTTTCGAATAGGGTCTTTCGAGTCTATTCACCATCCCCCTTGGGGAGATTCGCATCCGTGTTATTTTTTACATTGTTTCACCTTGTTTCTGTTCTAGTTTAGTATTGACATCAGGATTGTATACTTTGATAATATTTCGCATTATTCCATATTTTTAATTCAAAAGTAATCATACTACTTACCCCATGACTTCCCGAGTGACTCGCAAGGGGAAAGAGATGCGTGGTAGGACTAATTAGAAAACCGGTGTCGTGTATCTTTGATTCCATTTTCATTGTTGTTTTCATGCAAGCAATAAAATTAACCCCTCATTGATTCCCCGATTGAGGTCCACTTGGACCGAAAGAGGTCCCTGGAGGGTTTTGTTTTTAATAAGAACACCTCTTTTAAAATTTTCTAAAAATAACGAAGACTCCAGTTTGTATGCTCTGTATTTGGCTGCGGTTCGTTCGATCAGTCAAGCTGCATCAAAAGTACTTGAGTGACTAGATTAATTAGTCTTCATCTCCCAAATTGACAAACCATCAGGCGAAAATCCAACGCCTCGAACGAACTGTAAGCGGTGGCAAAATATCCAAAGGAGTGGGAACAACTGGAAAGTGACCTCGAGGCGTCGATCTCTGTCACACCCTGACGGGTGCGTTATGAACAATAGTCTTCGAGACTCCCTTCCAGCCCACAAACCACCTTGCGGGTAGCCGTGAAAGTTCAATTTTGGACATACCCCAAGTACCCCTCGGGTATATCTGGAGTCTCCCTTTTCACCTAATTTAATTCATTCACATTCCACATTAATTTAAAATCTACCAAGAGACATTTGCAAAACATTCATTCAAGCGCATGCAAGCACATTATTTTCTCTGTTGACTCCATTTAAGGCACTGGTGATTTATTTGATCATTTCTTTTAATTATATATATATATATATATTGAGTGTCATTACTGTGCTTATCTATTTTAAATCTTGCATCTTGTTATCTTTTGTTTCCACTGGTTAATTTCAAAACTCCTAAACAACTTAATCAATATAACACCATCACACTAAGTAATTAGCCTTATTAATTTAATAGGGCTTACCCCCCTTGGCTTCGTTAGGAGTTAGCCTGAGCGGAGGAGTCAAGAACAAGGTGACAGTCTTGACTCGAGACTTGCCCCGAAGGACACACCGAGTGGCTTGAAGATTTCTTCCATGTAACCTAGGTGTGTGAAAGGCGGCAACAATGACCAACAATATGGGCTATGAGAATTCAATATCTTACAATTTATTATAACATTTGAGCTTGAACATCTATTCTTTGATATTGTACTTATGAAACTGAACCTATTACTTATATACTAAGAAACATTTCTACAGTCTAACTCACCTGTGGACTAATTAAATTTGAACATTGTATTTTGGAACATGAATCTTCTTAGTGATATGCCAAAAGTTTTTTCTGGATTTTACCAACCAAATAGTACAGATAAAGGACTAAACTACAGTTTCTGCAAGTTTCAAACGTAGGACATACTGCTGAACCAGTGAAGTGTGAATGGATGAACCCATGAGAGCGCAGAGAGTAAATGATGGCAGATTGTGCCTCTAGGGATGAGAAAGGCGACCCAAACTCAAACCAAAATTCAAACCCAAAATCAAATGAAATTATAATCAACGTTTAAAAACTTAAAAAAATGGTTTTCTTAGATGGAAACATTTCACAATTTTAGGGGTCCGTATCATAAATTGGCCGATCTGTATATGTATCCATATAGGGCGATCCATATCCATACATGTCCGATTTGTATCCAAGCCTTTTCGTACCAAGATTCGTATCTGAAGCTTGGAATGGCATTTCAGCAGGCATGGGGTGGCGTTTGTGGTAACTTAGAAAATTCCATGGAGGCTGAAGTCATCAAATTCTGAATAAATTGGAATCTCAAGGCATTGATACCGAATGATATGGGCACAAAACAACAATTTGTATTGTCTCAGACAAAATAACACGAGAGAGTAAATATGGAAGGACGAGAAGAGAGGGGATTGTTGTATTGTACAGATATCATGCAATCTTCTTTCTATTATGCATATATAGAATTTTAAAGTTGTTTGTGAGTTATCAAGTCTGATCAAGTTTCCTAGGATTACACTAAATGTACATATTTAGGAGGTTGACTAAGTGTGATGAAGCCCCTTATATCTATGTACAAAAGAGATAGGAGGAATAAAATAAAGTGTAAATTACAATAACAATGCACAGTCTAAGTAATTTGACTACGTAGATTCCATTAGGGTCTGCCACATCTTTGTTGCTTTTAGCCTTTAGGTGTACAATCTAGTAAATGTCTTGTATGTAATATGGCCTCTCGTAGCCACACTTCTTTCTTGAGACTGATATTTGGATAGGTCTGGTATGTCATCTTCCCAGATTCAGTTTCTTGAAATAGACATCATTTCTTTAGATTCTTTGATGTTCAAAAATGTATTGCTTAGACTTGTTATGATTTGGATTACAGGATCAAAATAAACTTTGGGTGGTAAAAGGAAGCTTTTTCTTTTTTTTCTATTATGTATTATTGTGTGGCTTTTTTCTTTTTGGTTTCCCTTGTTATGTATATGTTCTATACTCAGTTTTATTGTTTAGTTAGCATTGAGCAGATGTTTTAGCCTTTTAGGATCTAGTTTTGTCTGTCATTAGTTGCTGTCTTTTCAAATGTTGGAGGTCTATTTTAGTAATTTGTGGACATTAATTTAATTTCACTTCTCATTGGTTACATTGCAGACAGCAATCAACCATACACCATCTGATGTTAACAACAAAATGAGTAAGCATCATGATTTTGGGAGATTCTCAGAAAAGGTGCTTTTCACAACAGTTATTCAAAGGTTGAGAGAACAGGTAAATTAGTTTAATGTGTGCATATTCACTGAAATCATCTTGTTTGCCAGATATGTTGCAAGTTGTGAAGGACAAACACAACCTAATTCATAGAGATGATTTCAAGGCGATTTACTTGTGTTAGATACATTTGTTTAGTGTTACATACGTAGTAGTTTGAAAAGAGCTTGGCAGAGTTCGGTGAACATTTAATTTATGTGACATTATTTCATCATACCATATCTTTCATGTTTGCTCATTTTAGGAGCATTTGATTGGTTTAGAAAGTTGTCGTGGTGTTGGTTTGGGAGCAATTGAGTTGGTTGGTATCTATTTGTTTGACCAATTTGGAGATAGAGTGAGTAGAGTGATTGTATTGTGGTAGTGTTGTGCTTTTGAGCATGTAGGCTGAGAAAGAATCACATTTTCTTTTGCCAAGACTCATAGGTTCCTGTTGTGCACCCTTGGAAGTATTGGAGGCCACTTGCTCAAAAGTATGGGCTTCTTTCTATTGCTCATTTCTCGATCATGGAGTTGCGTACCCTCATTCTGGTATCCAAGTTGTTTAAGATGAATGCTTGTATTCTTGGGCCCTTTTGGAGGAACCGAGGATGGAGTTTTTGTTGTGTTACAACTTGAACTAGCATGTATAGTTAAAGCCTCAAAAAACAAGGCTAGCCCAACTATAACCTAGAGGTGTTACCCATTGTCACCTTGAGAGCCACCTCTTGAGTCTTTGCACTTCCGGTTGGCTCTTCTTGAATTTGAGGGGGCATTCCCTAGGGTTAGGATTGCTAGGTTATGGGAATGAGTGAACAAGGTGATTTGAAGAGTTTTCCTTAGCAAAAATCGAGGGATTTCTACTAGTGTAGATGATAGGAGAATTATGAAGACTAGTGCTAATCCTCAGGGCGTATGGAGCCTGAAATCTCTACAAAGCAAGACAATTTCCTACCCCAAAACTCTTGAAGCTTCATTCAAAATTTACGAAGGAAGGGTGTCCTTGGCCCTTAACACACTCCTTCAACCTGTAACCTTAGCTTATACCCTAGCCTATGCAAGCTTGATTCATAACCCCTTTCGAAAATAGCCAAATCACAAGACAAGCCACCAGGCTAAAACATAAAATAAACAAGGAAATAACTCCCTATTTAATCCATTTAAGAAAAAATACTTTCTTAGTGAAATGGGTTAAAGTTCTTACAATGTCAAAAGATACATGTTATCTCAATATTCAACCATCAAGCAAAGTTCAAACACAGGAGAATAAATCCCTTAAACTTCAAAATACTCTGTAAAGATATGTCAATTAGGCTCTGTTTATGCACAATGTAGCAGACAATTGATTGGCAAGAAATCAACCACTAACCTGGCACAACTATGGATCTTACCCCCAATGTGTTAGTAATGGAGGAAGCTCCTCTTTAAGGTTTCTCAGGCTTGAAGGAGGACAAACGTAGACTAACCAAGGGAGAGATGCTAGCCAAACTTTTCGTAAGGCAAATTATAATGGTAATGATCTAGCTTTATATTTTTTAGAAGATGTGTCTAACTAAGGGTATAAGATTATGTTCAAGACAAACTCTATCAATGGTTCAAAGATGATATCTAGACCATGTAAGAAAACAAAGCATGGTACCAAATTCAAGATGGGAATTAATTATTAGTAAGCTATGATCAATGTATCATATTATGGAATTAACGTGAACAAGCTATGAAAATGAGCAAGAGAGTAAGCTTCATCCATGGACAACCATCCACATGTGATCATGATACAACTTGGTGAAATTAGGAGAAGCGCAAATTGCTTGATGAGCAGATATGATTTTTGCTGTTTGAGTATTAGTGCATATGAATTAAAGAGAAGCATCCATAACATTTACAACTTGAGCAAGATGAGATTAATCAAGACACTCTCCATGAATTATTATGATTACCCAAATGTGCAATGGAATACAACAACAACTCATGACCATTAAGAAAGTGCGAATTGCTTAGTGAGGCAACAAATCAGGAGAAGTTACTTTAGAATTGTAGCATGTGGATCAAGACATTCACACGGGACAATGGATTCAATACAACTCATAAACATTAGAAAATGAAAAGTGCGAATTGCTACCAAGCTAAGAGATCACATCAAATTGCATGTATATTTCATTGATCTAGAGTTATCCAATTAAGTTATCAAGATAGAGAGTTAGCTCTTAGGTTATTAAGAGTTGCATTAATGAAATAAACACATGTGCTTTACAATAACCCTAGCATCATCATTTAAGCATTAACCATTGTCAAGTAAAATGAATAGTCAATGCAAGAATAAAACAACAAATACTGGGTTATTAGATTTACTTATGAGATATGAAATACAACCACAAATATTAAGTTAATCAAATGATAAAATTCAGAAAATTAATTAGCTTGCATATTTTCCTTAGATTTACTTATTTTCCTCTTCTTGTTGTTGGACTATGACAACCATGTTATTGACCAGTTGACATATAGAATACACCATTTTCATAGTCGGCTCATGCATATCATCATCTTGATAATAAGAATCCATGGTATTAGGAAACAAGGTATGGGTATGGGGTTGCTCCTCAGTGGAGTCGCTGGGGATGAGTCGCTGGGGAAATATAACGCAAGAGAGAAATGAGTGACTGTAAAAATTTGTCAAAACAAAATGCAGCCACTAAGTGTAAGTTTAGATGCAATATGATTCCGAAGATAAACGTGAAAGACTACTTGTAGATGCCAGAGGTAAGCCTCTAGCTCCCTGGCAATGATGCCAAAAATGTTATCATTTAACTTGTAGCTGCCCTCAGAATAGATCCTATCTAGGATGGTAGATGGAAAAGGCAGGTAAAGACAGCCTTAGAGATTCAAGCTCACCAAATAATGAACGGTTGTCACACTGAGCAAGAAACTCTTCGCTTTAAGCCTCACTAGGAGTAGGCTAAGGGGGAGACCCTAATCAATCCTTAAAGGAGAGATCAAAATCCAAGAACCAAAACTCAACTTGTTGATAGTTTAACGTAAGGTATCCCAGATTTAAAACCTAGACCAAAATACTAGAAGCAATGCCACTTGGTATCTAGGAATGGGTTAGTAGGGTTTAACGATCGAATGACTTTGGAAAACACCCTAATTTTATGTCTTATTCAAAATGATTCGTTTAGATATGCAAGACAAATGTCGCTTCATGTAATGAGGACTGGAAAGATTTAATAGGCAAATTGGTGTTAATAAGATCAGTGTTTTCAAAGGGCCAATGGAGTATGATTTTGATTTATTTGGTTCTTGGATAAAATTTAAAGCTTGAAAACCTCATACGCACACTTCATAATGATTACCTTTTTAACTATTAACCAAGATCTTTGGTAGTGGTGACATAAATTTTGATCTTATATCCTAAGTGAAGGTCGACCTCATCCAACTTGATTATTTATATAATTTTTATGCTAATGAGGTAATCAATGAAACTTTAAAGTTTAACCCAAGAATCTTATATAAATGAACATCTATTGTTTACATTAGTTCCCACAACTTTGAATATTTGTGTTTTGGGGTAAAATCCAATATTACTCGATTTACGAATTACTAAAAAGAAAGTATGTATGGTGATCGCATAAATAATGGAAAAACCTCAGGATTGTGGGTTTGTATCGGGTTTCACAAATTATTAATGATAGTGCTGATGGATTGATCCACCCGTGAACATAGTACCAATAGCAATAGAATCTATCTAATTTTATAAAGTCAAACACCACCAAAGAACTCCGCCGTGGTCGTGATTAATGAAGTGGAAAAGGATATTGGCGCATGGGTTTGACATGTTGAATAAGTTTTCATTGATGCCAACTGTTGAGTCTTGATGCCCCTTATGGAGCCCTTGAGGGTTAGTGTTTAGAGGAGCCCTTTTGTCCTTGTCCAAGCCCAAGCCTGAAGCCATTGGAGGCCTTGAGACAATGGAAAAAGCCTTGGTTACCCATTGACTTGGTCAAGTGCCCCTAAGTTGTATCTTGGTCCCATTTGAGCCCATTGTTGTATCCCTTGATCCTGGTTCTTTGGTTGATGGTCATGTTGCTTGTACTTGATATGGTCTTCTTATTTGTTGTTGGATGAATGATGTGGTAGTTTGGCTCCTGGTGCCCACACACTTGCCCTTACACTCTTGCACATGTTGAAGCTTGGTCAATGATGATATCCTTGGGTCTTCAACTCACACTTAATGATTCTTGGAATTAAATGTCATAGCTTGATGTTGAAGTCCATGCTTTTGACAGGAACAAATGACCCATTCTATGGTCATTTGTTAAAAACGATATCTCCTTTGGAGCTACCAACTCCTCATCATCAATCTCCATATCATATCCTTTGGCTTTTCTGAAAGCCACCTCCTCTTCAAAGGAGACATCATTGTTGACCTCTATCTGTCTCGATCCTGGGATGTAAATCTTGAAAGCCTTCTTGCTTGAAGGTTCTAGCTTCGTCCTATTTTCCTTGGGCACATGAATATATACTGGACCGACAAAGAGTTGTAAGTGGCCCACTTATGGCTTGACACCTGTGAAGGCCTCATGCTCCTCAAGATCTTACGAGGACTCCTATTTTGCACATAGGCTGTTGTACTGGAAGGTTCTGCCATATGCTGCGTGTGAGCACCCCCCACCCCCTTGCCCCCGCTCCCGAAGCTCGCTCCTAAAACACTCCCAGTTTTGGGAGCACGCTCCCAAGGTGCTCCTTTTCTTTCCTATACTAAAAGCTCCTATACTAGGTTGATCATTTGATGACAATGCTATAGTAACTCCCTTATTTTCCAAGCTCCTGCAAATTTTTTTATGGTTGATCATTTGATGATAATGTTATTAGTTATAACTACTAGATGATTGATGTTATATGGTTTAATCCTGTGTTATCGGATTTGTCGGGGGCGAATGAGGGATCCGAGGTTTCGATCTGGATCCGATTCCACTAAGATCTGCGACGAAACCATGTGTGATCCGGATCCCTCCATGGAAGATATGTATGTGCCCGTTGGGAAACGGATCCCGGGAAAAAAAGTTCTTGTATGACCAAAAAAACATGGCGCAACTTTTTAATTGTTGGATCCGCCACCTGGAAGGCCCCACTGTGTGTAGTTGAGGTTTTCCTGTGGTTTAAGGTGGTATGCCAGCATGCTTTTTGACCTATCCCACCTCCCACCAAACAACAACAACAGAGAAAGTTGACTTGGGAGTCGAGAGCAGAGTCGGTCGGGCAGGAGAGAAGAATGACATGCCCGAGGGGAATATATTTTGCTGGACAAGAAATTTGATAGCACCGACAGAGCAGTCCCACTGCTGTAGGAAACTCGACAGTGAGAGAAGGGTCGGTTGGTAGTGGGTTTGTGGAGTTTGGTATTAGAGTGTGACTTGGTAAAGGTCCAAAAGTTATAAAGTAGTTTTAATATTTTTATTTATCCACATTGTTGACAAGAGGAGACACATCAACAACATGGACCATTGTGCAGTGACCTGGACCACGATAACAAGCCAGTGGACCACCACAACAAGCGCCTAAATGTTAGTAATACTGTAGCCCTTAGAAATTATATTAATTAATTCCATTTAATAATTAATAGTAGTTACTAATTAATAATTAATTCCAAATTCCATAAGTAATAGTAATCAATTCCATTTAATAATTAATAGTAATTAATAATTAATTAATTCCAAATTGCATGAGTAATAGCCTAAAATTTAGCAACTTTGTAGCCCTTAGAATTAATTCCATTTACAAATCGAAATAATTAATAATTTATTAAATAATAAAATATCATTCATAATTAAATGTGTTAAGAACTAAATTAATAATTAATAAATTATTAATATTAATTATTGTTATCACAAATCTTGTAGTTGCCCCGTGAAATGATCCTATTTAGGACGACATAGGAAAGGCAACCAAAGTCGTGACCTACTGTTAGACACTGAGAGGGGGGGTGAATCAGTGTAAAGCCAATTTTAGAACTTTTCTTAGCTTGTCACAATTAACTACCAATTCATCACCCCACTATTCTACCATTTGCACAATCATTACATAAACATCTTTCACTTCATAATTCACATATGATGAGCATTTGAATCATCAAGAACCATAATACAAATGAACACAACACCATATAATTTTGTACTCTTTTTGTATTAGTTTTGGTCCAGCTATAACCCTTAGGTAAAATCAGCACCTACTGATACAAAGAGCACCTACTCTGCATCCAGGACCCTGCCTGGTTTTATTAGGCCCTGCTAAGAAGGGTTTGAGGTATCCTAACTTCAAAAGCAAGACAAGCTTGCTTTTACAATTAAAGCTCACTGTCACATCAACATCATCTGTTTCTTCAATCTGTTCTGCTGCTGATCAATACTGCTGATCATCTGCTCATCACTCTCATTAACACTGCTGCAACACACTTCTCAATCTTCTCTTGCTTGTCCATTCAATAGATTTGGGCTGTGTACTGAACATACCACTGAGCATACTTAGCATATCACTGATCATGTCAAGTTAAACATATCTCTTTAGCATTATGGACTGTGATCCTTCAATCTTCAATCTTGTTCAATCTCTGATGCTCATCCTCTTCATTGCTGCTAAACAACCACGTCATCAACATACTGTTCATCAACGCATCATCATCATCAAGGCATGTATGTTTCATCAAGGTTCCAAGATTACCAAACAGGTCTGGAACATCATGGTCATAGGGTACTGTCACATCATTCTGTACAAGTCTCCATCATACATAAAGCATATATTATCATAGGATATGCATTATGGTCATCAGAGAGTTTATATCATCATGGTCAAGCTTCAACTTTGTAAACTGCAGTAGACTGTCACTAAAGCTTCATAGAGTTTTCAGTATCATCATCATAGTGTTCATCATCGTACATTTCAATCTGAAGGTATCAACACACCTTGAAAAAAGTCCTTCAGACTTCTCACCTTGGCTGTATTGATCTATTGTAGAAGACCTTACTCTTCTACAAAGCATCAAAGAGGGATCTGTTTGCTTTGAATTT
>LPNX010409244.1:48079-101359 GCA_001517045.1 Pseudotsuga menziesii | reverse complement strand
GGGCGTCCAAGTCTTAATAAAAAATAATATTATAAATTATTAAATCCTAGCAATAAAAGTTCAATGATTCATCCCATGTAAACTACTAAAAGAGGGGGGGGGGTGGGGGGCGTCTGGGAGCCCCCCAGTTTCAGGAGGGGGCATCTGGAAGTCCCCCAGTTTCAGGAGGGGGCGGGGGGGCGTCTAGGAGCCCCCCTTCACCGGAGCGCACTGCAGAACAGGGGACGCGCCCCCTTGTGCGTTCCCGAGAGTTTCCTAATTTTGGGGACGCTGGGAAACGTTTCCCCAGAAGCCCCCGAGGCGCAGGGAGCGAGGGGGGCGCGTTCCCGACCCTGGGGGGCGAGTCCCCGTGTAACACTGAATTTTTATGCCCAAAAACAAAAGATCTAGCACACTGCTATGACTGCTTCAGACATCTCCAAAATTTATTCATACTTGAATTCAAAAGAAAGTCCTCAAAGATTTTCAACTTAAACAAAACTTTGCTGCTGGTTCAGACTACAAGCACTCCACCCGGGTTCATAAAAAGACAAATCATAAATCAGATTACTGCCATTCTCCACTTATCATCATACTTACAAGGCTTCATCAGCATCATCATCATGGACCGTGTATGATCATAGTTTGCATAGAGTACATATTTGCATGCATCATATCATAAAGCATCATCAAGGGGTCTCTTCATCCAAGTGTCTCCTCATGTCCTCTATGTCAAGAAATTCTTCACATCCAAGGTACCCAAGAGTGATCAAACCTTTGGACTGTACATTGTCAAACCGTGGGTGACTTCAACCTTCAATCAACTTGGGACTCACCATCGTGACTGTGCATGAGGGAAGGGTTTGTGTCTTTACTGTAGACAACCTCCAAGACTACTGGATGACTGCACATTCTTTAAGCTATGGAGAACTCAAACAAACCTCAGTCTCATCATTATTAACTTGGATTTTTCGAACAATTGTGTTATGCTGGTGTCTACTCTGTCCAAGTTTTGCTGCTACTCCTCCACAGGCCTTAGATCATCTCTGCAGCATCCCTAAACACCAGCAAGCTTCACCTTCGTTGGTTGCCTTCAAAACAAAGAAAGTAACCCAAGACCAAGTCCAAAATGGACTGTCATAAACCTCTGAAAAATTCAGGACTGTCTGCTGCAAAAATTCACCACGAAAAAGCCTCGGATCTGCTGCTGCAAATGTTGGCAAGAAAACAAATCAAACCCCAAACAAAATATTTTACTGTCTGGAAAAACTCGGGTCTGCTCCTCTTTTGCTGCTGAGAATAGGAGACAGTCCGAAAATATTACTGAAAAGAGACAGCCCGAAATTATGTCTGTAGCAAACTGATTTTTTCACTGAAGCAGCCCGAAATCATCCCTGCAATAGCCCGAATTTCTGAATTGGCAAATGGCTGAGAGATGTCTTCCTGTTGCAACCTCAAGAGACTCTTAGAGACAGCCACTAAATTGCCTCAGTAATGACCCACGAAATTACAGAGATAAAAAAAAACTTTAAAAATTTCCTGTCTACTGTAGCTGCTACAGTACCCGAAATTCTCCTCGGTGAGCAGCCCGAAATTCAGAGCTCTCATTCACCCGAATTTTCACACAAAATGAATTAGGACGTTAGCCCTATTTATACTAGTTTTCATATGTATTTTTTTATTGGAGCCGACTTCACAAAAAAAATTTTATTTTTAATTAAAAAAATGACTGAGCCGACTTCTACTTGAACTTTTTATTTTTAATTTTAATTTTTTTGTTTGGAGCCGACTTCAAGGTGTGTAAGGTAAGTTTTATTTTTGTTTTTATTTTGTCAAAAAAAAAACTTCAAAGTCAAACTTGTCCACGTGTTATTTTTATTTTTATGTTTTTCATTTTTGTGTTTGTCACACAAACCCTTCCTTCAAGGGTCAAACCTTACCATTAAAATGTATGTAATTCTTTGTCATTATTTCTCTGCCACATCATCAAGGGTCGTAGGGTGTCCACCACATCACTTCTTAAGGTTTGCGAGTCATTAGGTGGCATACAACACCTTCACCCCAACTTCAAGGGTGTGTATTCAAAGTTACCATCATTTAGTGTGTCTAGGTGGCCAAGTGCTATCATGCCACCCTATGTGGGTGCCAAGTCTTCTCATGTGCTCAGGACCATCTTTAAGATCTCATGACCACCTCACCATGCCATCTAACCATGTCAAGTACAAGTAGTGGGATCCATAATCTTTGGAAAGGCATCCGAGTCTTCGTCATGGGTTGCAAGTCTTCATGGGCTTCTTCAACATACCAAGGACATGTTCATGGGTTCCATAACATGTCAAGGATCTTACGAGGTCATCATCATCATATAAGAGATCCGTGACCCCGTCAAAGGTTGCAAGGTCATCAAACCACTCAGTGTGGGTCCAAGGACTTCTTCATCCACCTCAACCACACCATGAGGCCTCCAATGGCCAAAGTCCATCGTGCCATCACTTGTGGGGTAGATGGGCCTTCTTCTGTGGTACCATGACACCATCAGAGCATAAATGACCATAGAATGGGTCATTAATGCTTCTCCAAGCCATTTAGGGCTTCTCCATCGTCTACCAAGGCTTCAGGACCATCTTCAGGGTCTTCAATGTCTTCAGCAAGGTGGCGACTTCAAGATTCATCCTTGTGGGTACAAGGACCTTGTCAAATGGGTACAAGGTGCTTCAAGGCACAAACCCACTCTGTTTGGGATCCAAGGCACTGCAAGGTGGGACTTGGTGGCATCAATGACATCCCGTGGGGCCACTGCAAGTCCATGTTGGCATCAATGACAATTTCATCAACAATCTCCCCCTTTGTCATTGATGACAACAACTCATGCTCCCTCTATGAGCATGCTCCCCTTTTGTCTTCATCTCTCCCCCTTTGGCATCAATGGCAAAGGGTGTCCACATACCTATGTCTAAAATCTCTGATCACTACTCACTGCTCCCCCTGTCAATATGCACGATCCTAGGACTTGTCTGTATGCTTGGAGTAACCATCCTTTCTCCGTTGAGTTCATCCTCCAGCCTTATGAACTCAAGGTGTGCTAAGGTCTTTGAGAGACCTTACACTTGGCTTGCCGTATGGCAGCCATCCTCCCTGCTCTGATCAACCTCTCCTAGGTGAAAGAGGGGGCGCACTTTACTCAACAACCCCTATTCTAGGTGAAAGTCACAATATAACATAAGATGTGACATGATAATACATAGGAGGAGGTCATTAGGGTCTTAATTCACCCTAGGCCCCTTTACAACTTCAAATCATATGATATAACAATACCATACATCATTAGCCAAGTAGAGGGGGTGCCCCTTGGGGGGCTTTCCTCACTGGCGGAGCCAAGATAAAAATAATCTGGACAACTGCTAACTAAAAACTGCTGGAGGACTGTTCGATATGTTGAGACACATCATCTGTCAAAATTCCAAGCCATTTCCTTGACCCAGGAGTCCAAATCGATTTTTTTCAGTGATTTCTCTAGTTCATTTTTGCTGGTACAATCTTTGGAAAATGATAAATCCACCATAACTCTTTCCAGGGTGCAAAGTGGGGTAAACTGACGGCTCTAGATGATCTGGAGACATAGAAGAATGGTATAAGTGACTACTCATACCCCCTGGAACACTGTCCTGCTCTAGGAGAACCAAACATACTGCCATCTGGAATAAAATTTGATCATTTAGCAAATAATTAAGTGATAATAATCACTTATTAGAAGAACCGAGGTCAAACTCTAAAAACTAAAGCTGTAGTATTGGTCTTGGGCATGTCTGAAACAAATATAGACCATGTTGTATTTTAAGTCACTGGCTTGAGAACCGTGCTTGACTTGGTCAAACTAGGTTGACCAGGTCAAAGTACCCAAACTGAAGGTGAAAAATATGATCCTGTAAGCATCTAGGGTAAGAAGTGCTCCAATAATGTATATCAAAACCAAGCTTAAATCAATTATTCATAATAATAGTAGTAAGTTGTACATGTGCTTTTGAAGAACCTTAGAATTGTTTTGGAAGTCTGCTTGTCCATGCCATACTTACAAAGGGTAAACAATGTGCTATTGTTGGGTGAGGATGGACAACAAGGCTGAGGCAAAGGGAAATGACTTTTGACTGACTTTGACTTTGTGATTTATTCGAATAATGACAAGTACACAACCAAAGTGACATATGCATGATAGATTGAACAATAGGGAATGGTGGTGTCTGACAGGTGGATGAGCTGATCTGAAAAGTGTCCATTCGACCTTAACAACATGTCTACAACTCACATCCAAACTAAGAATCAAGCTCTGTGAGGATCTTTTCTAAGACCCTTGCATTGAGTACGCAAGAAACTGTAGTGAGGAGATCCTAGGGGACACTTAGAATTAACTGGCCCTTACTCCATCTCACATCAAAACTTGTAGGCTCCGTGAGGAATTAATCATTACATTTCAATAAGATGGCCAACAGTGTTTAGATTTAGCATTTGTTTATCCACTACTTTATTTGGGCCCTTAACAATTTCACTTTATATCCTTTTTTATTTGTGTCTAAAGACAATTTGCAATTTCATTTGTAGGTTTGCATTTCATAACATATAACATATAACTCATAATGCATGTAATGATGGTAGACATATTGCTTCAAGTCTTAGCTGACAACTTCTCGGGAAACAAGGGGGAATATCCACAGCCAGGACCAAACATTGGGGGAAACCGACCAGAGAGGTCAAGGCTTCAAAACCCAACTCACCTAAGCTCAGGAACCAACACCAACAGGTTCTCCTGGCCCAGACGGATGAAGGCTTCAACAAGTTTTGTCACACAACTCAGAGCCGCGACACAAAACAACATGGGATCCATCATGCATAGAGGTCAAGATGGGGAAAAGATCTTCAATCTCACAAGTCTCAAAAAATCCAAGTGACAGGGTAACTTTATTATGGATGAAACTAGATGGATGGGGACAAGTGATAAATGGAACCAACCTAGTACTAAGGTTTACTATTTGTATAAGCATGGCATGAGCAACATCCTTCACATTAAGTCCTTTGATTAGTCATAACACAGGTTAAA
Organism: Pseudotsuga menziesii; assembly: GCA_001517045.1. Lineage (NCBI taxonomy): Eukaryota > Viridiplantae > Streptophyta > Pinopsida > Pinales > Pinaceae > Pseudotsuga > Pseudotsuga menziesii. Next base: position 96,288 of record LPNX010409244.1, on the reverse strand, counting down.
GCAACAATAGATATAATCATAGGTCACCATAATCATCCTAACCTAGTAAGCATAGGTGTCTGACATACATCATAGAGCAAAATCAAACCAAGTGAGTGTATACTTGATCTCACCAAATATACCTGTCTCCAACTGATAAGCCCCTCTATAACTATGGTTTCAAACTTTGATATGCTGCTCTGCTACAATGAACTAGATCATCACCAAAATCATCTCAATGGACCCTTGAATCTCAGTCCTAGCAAGGAAAATCTGATGAACAACGCTTTGCAATAGTTGGAGTTGTAAAGATCCATGTTTATACCCGATGTGAAAAATAGCCTAGAATAGAATAAAAGACAAGTCTGCATGCTGCATCATGGAAGCCCAGCTGCAAAAATGTATATGTGATAACAATTATCATTCTATTCATAAAATTAAGACAGTCACATAGTGACAGTGACGGTACCTGTATCTTCATTTTTTTCAAGTTTTAAGTTTAAACATTTATCTCTTTTTAGTTTTTTTAAGAAATAAATTAATAATTAACAAATTATCAATATCAATTATCATTGACATTCTATTCATAAATTTAAGACAGTGACACAGTGCTAGTGACAGTCCCCTATATCTTCATTTTTTTAAAAGTTTTAACATTTATCTCCTTTTTGGTTATATACAATGTAAACATGGCATCACAACAACAGAATGCAAATATACCAGGAGAATCCATTCTCATTAACGACCCAAGGTCTCCATTCTGGCACTATGTAGAAGTTATTGCCAAAAATCCAGTGGGCGGTTCATATAAACGAAAATGTAGTGAATGCAACAACATTTGAAATGGCTTGTATACTCATTTATGGATTTGGTCATTTTGCTAGTCAGGTGCAAAGGTGAATAAAACAAGCCAAGGCCAAGGGAATGACTTGACACTTGACATTGTAACTATCTCCGTTGAAGGAAAAGGGGATACACACAACATAAGATGGACTAGGTGAATAATAGGGAATGGCGGTGTCTCACAAATGGGTGGAATAATGAGAAGGCTCCACTAGACTCTAGACAAACAACCTTTTTAATGTAGTTTATTTGCACAACAAAAGATACTAGTTAACCTCCAAAGGCATGTGCCCTGGAAAGCCTTCTGGGCTTCCAGAAAATGAGAAAGACACACCCCTTACAAGTCAGTCTCACTTTGTTTCCCTGTGGGGGCAAATGGGCCATATGTTATACAATGAATGAGTGCTCATTCTCTGCCCTTCAACTTTTTAACATTTATTTCATTTAACTTGCCATCCTCCAAGAGCAAGTGCACTGAATAACCTTCGGGGCCTCAGATAATGATTCGGTATGACCTCCATTGCCTGGCATCATCCATGCTCACCCGTCCCTCTTCATAAAAGGAAAAAAAATTATTAAAAAAATATTTTTTGTTTTAAATTTTCACAAACAAAGGTTTCCTCGAAGTCCCCAAAATCGGGGGACGGGGTCCCTTGAAGTCCCCAAGTTTCCTGTTTTTTGTCAAAAGGTTTTCGGTACTCGGGGACCTCGATGGGGACTTCAGGGGATGTCTGTGAGGTCCCTGACCCGGTTTCCGAGACTTGGGGACGGTAGCCGAGAAAGGGATGCGAACCCAACCCGTGGGGATGGGTATCCCTGCAACACAACTGATAATAATGAAAATAACACAATCCATCATAATAAACCGTCATTGGAAGCATGAATATGTCTTATGGACATTGATAGACCACAAATAATCATCATCCACAATCATCGGTCAAAACTCATCTTGGACCCTGCTGTTGATTTGGTCAAACTAGCTTGACCAGGTCAAGAATGATCAAATAATGACCCAATTGCTAAACTCTGATACTGCAAAGTTAAAAATAGATATGCATGCTTAGTTATCTGTGTTAACAGTAAGACTCAAGTACAAGTAGCTTTTGTTGGCAATTATAAGCACATAATATATATATACCAATGCAATCAGCTTCTCTAAACAAGAACCTCTAGTGTATACTCATTTATCGATTTGGCCATTTTGCTAGTCAGGGGTGAAGGTGAATAAATCAAGCCAAAGCCATGGGAATGACTTGACACTTGACATTGTAACTATCTTCGCTGAAGGAAAAGGGGATCCACACAACACATAAGCTGGACTAGGTGAACAATAGGGAATGGCGGTGTCTCACAAATGGGTGGAATAATGAGAAGGCTCCACTAGACTCTAGACAAACAACCTTTTTAATGTAGTTTATTTGCACAACAAAAGATACTAGTTAACCTCCAAAGGCATGTGCCCTGGAAAGCCTTCTGTGCTTCCAGAAAATGAGAAAGACACAACCCTTACAGGTCAGTCTTACTTTGTTTCCCTGTGGGGGCAAATGAGCCATATGTTATACAATGAATGAGTGCTCATTCTCTGCCCTTCAACTTTTTAACATTTATTTCATTTAACTTGCCATCCTCCAAGAGCAAGTGCCCTGAATAACCTTCGGGGCCTCAGATAATGATTCGGTATGACCTCCATTGCCTGGCATCATCCATGCTCACCCATCCCTCTTCATAAAAGGAAAAAAAAATTATTAAAAAAATATTTTTTGTTTTAAATTTTCACAAACAGAGGTTTCCTCGAAGTCCCCAAAATCGGGGGACGGGGTCCCTTGAAGTCCCCAAGTTTCCTGTTTTTTGTCAAAAGGTTTTCGGTACTCGGGGACCTCGATGGGGACTTCAGGGGATGTTTGTGAGGTCCTTGACCCAGTTTCCGAGACTTGGGGACGGTAGCCGAGAAAGGGATGCGAACCCCTCCCGTGGGGATGGGTATCCCTGCAACACAACTGATAATCATGAAAATAACACAATCCATCATAATAAACCATCATCGGAAGCATGAATATGTCTTATGGACATTGATAGACCACAAATAATCATCATCCACAATCATCGGTCAAAACTCATCCTGGACCCTGCTGCTGATTTGGTCAAACTAGCTTGACCAGGTCAAGAATGATCAAATAATGACCCAATTGCTAAACTCTGATACTGCAAAGTTAAAAATAGATATGCATGCTTAGTTATCTATGTTAACAGTAAGACTCAAGTACAAGTAGCTTTTGTTGGCGATTATAAGCACATAATATATATATACCAATGTAATCAGCTTCTCTAAACAAGAACCTCTAGTGTATACTAATTTATCAATTTGGCCATTTTGCTAGTCAGGGGTGAAGGTGAATAAATCAAGCCAAAGCCATGGGAATGACTTGACACTTGACATTGTAACTATCTTTGCTGAAGGAAAAGGGGATCCACACAACACATAAGCTGGACTAGGTGAACAATAGGGAATGACGGTGTCTCACAAATGGGTGGAATAATGAGAAGGATCCACTAGACTCTAGACAAACAACCTTTTTAATGTAGTTTATTTGCACAACAAAAGATACTAGTTAACCTCCAAAGGCATGTGCCCTGGAAAGCCTTCTGGGCTTCCAGAAAATGAGAAAGACACAACCCTTACAGGTCAGGCTTATTTTGTTTCCTTGTGGGGGCAAATGAGCCATATGTTATACAATGAATGCGTGCTCATTCTTTGGCCTTCAACTTTTTAAAATTTATTTCATTTAACTTGCCATCCTCCAAGAGCAAGTGCCTTGAATAATCTTCGAGGCTTCAAATAATGATTTAGTATGACCTCCATTGCCTGATACCATCCATAGGTGTGATGGAGTGACCACCCTATTGCCCTTTGGGGGAAAATGACCTCACATCATACAAAGGATGTGTGCTCATCTTTTGGAAACTAGATGACTTTATACTTTATTTGCAATAGTGTCTAAAGACACTTTTGTTTTGCTGGCTAGGCATCCATTTAGACTTAAGCATTTTAGTTTCGATGCCTTAGTGTCTAAAGACACTTTTGATAAGACTACCTGTGTTCAAGAACTAGAAGGAGACCATCTCCGTGATAAAAATCACACAAACCAACACTGAGACACAATTTAAACATGGAGACCTATTCCAACATAGAGGTGAAGGTCTGGGAAATCCTAGATGTCACTAGTCAAGTTTCAAGTCAGGGTTAAACAATAAGAAGGGAAGGAAATTGATGGATGGAGACAGTGAAGGTGGTGCCAAAGCTAGCAAGCTGTGTCCCTTAAGGAAAATGACCACATCCATACTACTAGTAGGGTAAGACCAATGAGTATACAAAAAATCTCTGGGACATAGCAACTAGATCACTTATACTTTAGATTCCAGTAAGAATAATAGAATATTGCCAACATACAACCACTATTAACCATGTCTCACTACTAAAATATACAATAGAGAAAAAACAAAATCCATATGTACAAATACATATATCCTTCGAGTCATATACCTGCTTCCAATCTGAACAATATGAAGACACTGTAATATAAAATGGCAAGAAAATCAAGATTGCCATCCACGTTATTGATTATATAAGGTAGACTCTTTCTAAAGAGGAAATTTTTAGAAGTTATAGTTCCTATATTTGTGGCAATATGTATAAAGTTATTAGTTTTTGTCAACTATGATTAAAATGGATTAGAATATTAAATATTTACAAGACATTCTATGCTAGGATATTTGCAATGGTGTAGAAATAATCAAATTTAAATTATTATAAAATAAAAATCAAGATAATTTTTATTTAAATGTAATACATGAATTTAGTTTTTCATATCCCAATTAACAATAGATGTAATCCAATTAGTTAAACATTTTTTTATTCATAAAGTAAATAGTAAAATATATAAATTTGCATTCTTTTATTTTCGTATATAAAAAGTCAAAGTAGATTTACATCTATTGTTGATTAGTGGTAACTGCAATTTAGCATAGGGACAAGTGAATACTCTAGCATGGGCGGTTGAGAGAGACCAGTGCACCAACTCAACAAGATAGACCGGAATAGACTTTTAATGCAACTTAGTTTCCTAGAGAAAAACTCTAAGTCAACCATGTATATGTATACTTGTGAAGAAATAGGAATGTCGTTAACAACCCACATGGCGATCATGAATGTGTGGGTGCTCCCGGTGAAAGAAACACACAAGAATGAGTTTCCAACTTTCCAAGTTCCCGATTTCAGAGGGTAAAAGTTCCCAATAAGTTCCCAACCACCCGGAATGGTTCCCACTAGATTCGGAAAGTTTCCTACAAGTTCCCAAGTTCCCTGGAACGTCGGAACTTCAGGAACGAGTTTCTTAAAATCCAGGAACGGTTCCCGTGCTGCATAGGTTTTTTGGCAATAAGGAGTGGTTCTAAAATTTAGCATTGGCAATATTAATAAAAGATGTGCATGCTTAATTTTATCAATAAAGATTTTTGTTTGTTAGCTTTATGAATGTTTTTGTTTTAATTGGTTATATCTAACTCAAGAAAAGTGTTTTCTCTGTGGAAATTTTTCCTTTATAGTACGTGGACGAGCGAGCAAGGGATAGACTATGGTGGAGAGGATTTGGACGCATGTTACAAGATATTGATTTTATTAGAGATATTGGCAATGATGTATGTTTTCTTCAAACCACACCATCTCTTATTTGTTCAGCAATGTTTAACTATTTCTTTGAGAGCACTTATTGTTCCTTCATGTTGAATAAATGCTTGTATATGCTCTTTGTAACTCTCAGGGCTTTTCATAGATTAATTTCAGAGATAATGCATAACAAATTTCTTTTGCAAACGTGACTGGAAATTTCGGAATATGAATCTCATGATATTGTTTTACATTATTTTGTGTGTTTAAAAGAATCCATTTTTTATATATATTTATATTTGTCAAGTCTATGTAAGCACAACTTGCTAGTACAAATAAAGTATGCTTCAATAGAAATGGTTGTTCCTCTACCTTTATGAAATCAGATTAGAACTTTTATTTATTAGAAAATTATTTTAGAAGTGAATCCCAAAAGAGATTTTAAGCCATTTGTTGTCTTGCTTCCAATACATGTTTGAAATGGTAATTGTTATTGTGGCGACAGTAGAATGTATTCATTAGAATACTTGTATCACTGTAGAAACTAATTTTTTCCAAAACATATATTTTTATCATTTGAGACCATAGGTATCCATGTAAATGATACTTGTTATATCACTCTTTTCTAACTTGAACTTTATATTAATGTTTTAAGGAAGAGAGATAAATTGAACTTTATATTAATGTCAAATAAAAATCAAAATAGGTCAAAGGAACTAGTGATTACAACCAACAGTAAAGGCCCCGCCAAAATAGAGGGGTGCAAAGGATCCCCTTAAAATGAGATGAAGAATAAGTACAAGAACAAGACCAAACAAACTGACATAAGCATAGGCATACAAATGGATTATCCCAAGAAGGAAACCCTTAAATGTGAAGTAGAGGCAATAAATAAACATAGCCTTGGAAAAGATGGAATTGCAACAAGGAGAAGAGGGAGTTATTCCTACTCATCATCTGAATCCATGGCACAAATGTCAACACCAAGTATGTTTTGATTAACGTTTTGTAGCAAGTGGGATGTGTTACCACCTGAGTTGCACTCAGTTGGACTTTCAAGTGAGCTGCCAAAGATGAACAATTGATTGTTCAAATTCCGAGTTCAGAAGTCCATGCAGGCCTTCCTAGGCCATTTTAATTTTTTTTTTAACATGTTCATACCCCATGGGGAATTGTAATAAAATGATTTAATGATGAATTTATGTAAAAGGTTTGGCTTACTAGGACTTAGTTATCAATACATTATTCCAGGGTGTTTTGTCCTTGTTAATTATCTATCGTTTTTAAACGATTTATAATTTTTGAGTTTTTCACTCAAGGTTCCAAAGCTGGCATAATTGTCTTGGTGGTTAGGCCTTGGGAGGTTATTAAAACCTAGTTGTCATTGTATATTACCATGCTAATCATGATTTTGAGTCATTATGAACATGTATCAAGTCTCCCATAGGTTTTTTAATATCTGGAAATTTTTTTCCTGTCTTTACAGGCTTATTTTTAATAAGTTAAATGTAAATTTTTTTGTAAGTCATAAAATTTGGGCTAGGAGGGTTTTTTTTCCATAGGGGTTCTCATTTTTAAACCCAGAGCACCCAGTTAACCCCTAAACCCACTTTCCTAAGTTTTCAATTAATTATTTATCTCCAAAATTAATTATTACTCGAATAACAAAAAAAAAACCAAAAAATTGGATACATTGAAAAATTCGGCAACTCATAAAGTAAAAGAAACTTGCCGAAATTTGATTCCGTGAGTTGGCAAAGCTAAATAGAATTATTCCTAAAGAGTTACAAGCCACCGAAAGAAAGGAAATGGTTGCTAATTATCAAATTGGATTTTTTCCCAAGAGGGGCGTTTTTCCAAAGAAAGATTTGGTTTGAGGTTAAGCTTTTGGCATTATGGTAGTTTCCTTCTTTATGCCCCAAAACATGGGAATTCAACTCGCATCGAACTCACGCCAAGCCACCAAGCTCATCATTTGGCCAAGTGTGCCCGCTCATGCTGGGTTTTATATATAAAAAAAGCAAGTTCTTTCCATTTGAGATGAGAAGTATGGGACCTTTGTTCTTATTGCTCTGTAATTGCAAAGTATTTTATGAATGAATAAAGGCTTTGGAGGTAAGAGAAGTAGATTTGTTTATCTATCATCTTATTGTTTAGTTGCATAAGATACCTTAGAGATACATGTTATTTTATTTTAAATTTATGTTTTTTGAGCTTCTTTTGTGGTTAACACTGATTCGATTAATCTTTCTTGTGCAAGTGTGTTTAAAGGATTACAGGTTGCTTAGCTTGAAGAGGAAGGCGTTCTAGTTTGACTTTCCTCTCTTTTCAAGCGCATCAAGAAGAACATAATCCCTCCGAGTCCCACTTGAAAGACAGCATAGCCCAAGTTCAAGGGCTTTATAATCCTCTCTTCCTCTTATATTCCTGTCTTTCTCTTACCATGCTACTTAACATTTTTTAGTCATCTGAACATGCACTTAGTCCCCCATAGTTTTTTTAGTATCCACAAATTAAAATTTTTCCGGTAAAACGGGTCAATTTTTTAATGTTTTAATTGTAAAAATGCAAAATGCCATAAAAGTGTGGGTAGGGGTGCTTGTTTTCTAACTCAGCCCATTATACGTTAAAACCTGTTTTTGAGAGTATTTGAGTAATTATTTATCACTTGAATCAAAATTCTCTGGAAAGGGGCCAAAAAGAGCAAATAAATGGCGAAAAAATACAAAAAAATCAAATTCCTAAATTAAAGGGAGCATGTCTGGGACATGCTTTCAGTGAACAGAAGTGGCGACAATCAGTCGGCAATCAAATCTAAGTTAAACTGAAGCATAAATCCTCTTGATTGGAATCATATCTTGGCAACTTGAGTTAGCCAGATGAGGGGGGTGTACTTCTCTCAAGGAGGGGGCGAATTTGTTAGTTGGCACAATTCTATTTGATGGGAGATCATCCCAAAGGAGGGGGGAAAACCTCTTGAGAGATAGCGCCCATTCCTCATGACTCAATATTGTGGCACCCATCCCTCTTGTAATATTGTGGATAAAAGTTCTAAAATTATAAAAAGGATTACTTCACAAATCATTGACAATACATAAACATGCACCAAGAAGAAAACCAATGCCAATTGCCACTGTTCTTAATGAGGAGCATAGTTTTAAGCATCGAACACCTACACTAAGTCACATAGTTCAAATTCGAAAGTGAGTTCGACAACCATTTGGTTCGATTTTTTGGATGAGGTTCGTTTCAGATTCGAATATATATATATATATATATATATATATATATATATATATATTCGAATCTGAAAGAAACCTCATCCAAAAAATCGAATTCAAATCGAATTCTATTATAGTATATATATAGAAAATAAAACTGGTTAATGAAATCTGTCATGCTTTATAAACAGTTTATGAAATAAATTATAAAAGTGAAATATGTTATGCTTAAATAATTTAAGAAATAAACTATAAAATTAAAATATGTTTATAAACTATTTTCGACAATTGTGACTGGTAGAGCTGGAAACGGGAACTTGATCGATAGAGCTGGAAATGAACTATAGGTTGTAACTTAAACATGTACCGTGATTAACTGCTCCAATCTTCAACAACGACAAAGAAATCAGCAAAATCGTGGGCCTGTGAGTTGTTGACGGGTCGTGACTGTGATTCGTGAGCACTGAGCACCGAGTAATGAGTAGTGAGCACCGAGCATTATCAGCCAAGCTGCGAACAGATGAGAGGGAAACCGGATATGAGGTTTATCTGCTGTGCGGTGTGGAGTTGAGAGGGAAAACAGAAAACGACAGCAAGTTTGGGCTCGCTTTAAAAGTGAAGACTAGGGTAAGAGTCTTAAGATTGCGCGAGGTAGGGATTTGGTTTTCAAATTTGACGAAGGTTCAAATTCGCCGAATGTTGTGACTTAGCACCTACATATGAAATGAAGACCAGGGTAAATTTTTAAGGATTTAAATATTGTCTGTAAGTATAGTGTTCTAGGTGACTATTTCAGTTTGAAAAAAAATCTGTATATAGATATGTAGGCAAAATGCAAATATTCAATAAAAACCATATAATTTAATATTAATACTTGTAAATATTGGTGAAAATTATCAACCTAAGCATATTTTATGTAAATAATAGACCATTTATTAAAAGGAAAATGGCCAGTTGGCGAATTTTTTCTTAAAATGGCTAAAAAATAGCCAATTGGTGACAATTCACCCTTAAAAATTGCCCTGTTGAAGACATAATCTTCTGGATTGTTTTCTACAAACAGTTCCTCTCAAATGACTTCTTTAAAACAAAGGATCAACAATGCCATAGCCATCAAAGAACACTTGTAAATAGAAGCTAAAACAAGTTTGAGGTCTGCAATGTAAAAGCTAGCCATTCATTATATATATATATATATATATATATAGTATGAAATAAACTAGGATAGATCCATTTTCACCCTACATCTCTTACATACTAAAAGGTTTGCATCTTGGTTTCCTTTTTATTCCTTTTGGTGCCTAATAGCTCTGGTGTTGAGATGGATCTATGCTATTTTATCTTCAGTTAAAATTTAATTGGAAAGGAGCAATGCTTTTCGTGAACCAAACAACCAACCATGGAATGTATGCAAAATCCATAAATTGTCAAAGTGAAGATATAACACTGCTCATGATATCCAGCTGAAATGATCCAATTTTGAGTTTGAGTGGAAGATTCCATGAAACGATCCAGCTAAAGTCAGAGCCAAACTTGCAAGATGCTATTCATATTGAATTTGAGAGGTAGTATCATTTTCACCCATGCTGGAAGTTCGAACCATCTCGAGGAGAGAGGGTTTGTTATATAGCTAATTAGTAGTTATGGATAAATATAACTGTATATAGTTTTATGACCATAAGAATGGATTGTGATGTCACCCTGTGATATGAGCACAGTGCCAACAATGCAAATACTTACAGCTGAGAACATAAGAGAGCAAGTATGCAAGCATTAGAGAGGAGATTGTTGGAACTGTACATATGTGGTACTCTCATTTATACTGCTATATATAGAGTACAAAATTGTGGGGAGAGTGATCAAAGTTGACCATGTTTCCAGTAAAATGCAATAAGTTGGTGAGCAATCAATTTAGATTAAGTCACCCAAAAGAATTAGGGATAAAATGCAAAATAAAAAAGTACAAATATAATAAATGCTAACACATGTTCGCCAGACTAAGTCTCATCGCCCAGCACAAACAATATATTTTACATGCCAATATTTTGCTACATATCCTTTCATATCATATTTTGGTACATATATAAAATTGTAAATTCTTGCTGCTGATTTCATTGTCTGTCAACAGTGAATGTTCCATATTTTCTGGTTGGACATAATATCTTTCTGATCATTGGAGTGGATTCCATCCTAACTTAGGTGGTTGCAATACATTCATAATGATGTGCAGTTATAGAAGCTATCCTATGAAGGTTTCTTTGGAACTTTTTTTAGAACATTACCTCCAGAAATTTCCTACCAATGGTGGCGTTTTATCGGACTTAAGATTGATTATGGTCATATTTAGTCATTCCTATGATTCTTGTCATCTTTCTCCTCCATTGGTTTCTAACGAATGCAAAAGTTGTTATCGCATTTGGTGTGGCTGACATTGAACTGCTTATTCGCATATTGATAATATATATGTTTTTATCTAAACAACATGAATATTATTAGTTTGATTCATATTTGTACCTTTTTAAATGGCAGCAATCTGAAAAATTTGTTAACTCATATACCTGTGTTTCTTCTAATACAGGTAGTGCAAAATCAGAGGAGAGTTCTCAGTGTTAAATACCCAGAGCCTACAGTTCTTGGTCTAGAGTTCCTGAAAAGTTGCAATAATGACGCAATCTTAAATGAAGTACAAAGCTTGCATCTGTTTCCTGAAGGCGATATGCTCCAGGCAATGAAAATGCCAGAATTAGGCTTTCAAAAAAGTTCCGAATGGGGAAGTGGTTGGGCAGACCCAGAAATCCGTCAGCAACGCCTGAAAGGTAGAAAAAGGCGAAGAAGAAAGCGTAAGAGAGTATCAAAGAAGTCAAGGCCAGATTCAAATACTGTAAGAGGAAGACTATCTGCAAAGCTGTCGAGGAAAAATCATTGACAGCATAACCAAGGCAATTTTGAGGGTGAATAAAGGAACTGATGGTAACATGTGAATCAACATTTAATAATTCTCTAGAAACTTTCTTATTTTCATTTAGTAGAGGCATGAAATAAAGGCATTGAAAACTACTGTATCACTATGAGAATAGTAGGTACTAGGAACTAGAGTTCTACGGGAAGGATACATTTTCTTTTGAGAAAAACAACAGAAGGAACCTACATTTGTTTGGATGTGAAGGTAGATCTATCCAACTACAATCTTTCTATTGGCCTTTGTGGATATCAATCGATCCGACATATATAATATAAATAAGTATTTGTAACATGCAAAATTGCAAATTGATATTTTCTGAATGGTTTTATTAAAATAGGGCAAAACAACCTCAGGCAACAAATCTCAAATTAGTTGCTTGAATGGAAAAGATGGTAAATGGATAACAAAGAGAAAGCCCCTGCTTTTGCTTGAAGCAGTAGCTGAAGCAGTTGGCTTCTTAGTGGGACCTTGAAGTGGTGTTTTTCCAAGCGACCTGGAAACAGTTTTAAATATAGTGCTAAATACCAAGTAAAATCATGTAAAGTATTATGAAGAAGGTGATATTATTGCTACTCTGAGTAAAAGTTAGAAGATCTGAAGGCTAGTCTGCAGTTCTACTCACTCCAAGGACGCATGGTCAAGGTCTTTCAGGATTTTGGATTTGAGAAAGGATTTTACGTGTATGTTAGAATTGTTAGAATGACCAAGCCAAGCACAGAACTATCTATATAATCTCCAAATGGTTGACCATTCACCTGATGAGACGATTTAGAGGTGAATTAAGTACATGTATTTTGCTTCAATTCTTTACGTCCACAAATTCTTTGGTTCAAATCTATTTCACAAAAGTGATGAATTGCCTGATGATCAATGACCTGTTCTTAAGGAGCGTTACGCCAGTATAGATCTGGTAATTTTCAAGCTTAATTTGGATTTTTGTCAATTTAGGCATAGATGTCCTCGTTTATGTTTCGTCTGGATTTGTACAAGTGTACAATATGTCGTTGTTATAAATGCCAAGGCATTTTATGTGGGAATATACTTATTTATGACTAAACGTAATTCAATGTGTATAAATTGTCAAATCTACCACGCAACATTTCTTTACTGGGTGATACATACAAAGCTAAGCAATCTACAAGTGCAAAATGAATCATATTTTTTCCAGTCGAAATATCTTATTTCCTCAATTATCATGGTATTACCCATGCTTGAGCAAATTTTTGTTTTATCGCCTAATTGTAATACTGGAGCTGCCTAACAAGAAAATAGCATTATCACTCACTATTTTGAATTTCATAGTAATTAGTTGAATTCCATGACAATAAGAAAACACTAGCACACTGAATGATTCTAGACTTACTTGAATGCTCACGAGAACTTTCCTCTAAGTTTCGACAGTTTTGTAGAACATAAGGTGTCATACTAAGTTTATATAATTAATACAAACTTACTAAATCTTGAAGGAATCATCTATGTAGTCATGCACAAAAATACAAATACAAATAAAAATAAAAATAAAATAAAAAATATTATCAAGTAGCGTTATGCTTGTTTATACAATAAAGCTAGTACATTTATAATTGTTCATATTTTTTTTAATCGTGGTTCATCGACGTCATGTGCTACATCAACAAAAAGAACATGCACTTGCTATTCCCAAAGAATCAAGGTATCTCTAATGTCCACCATAACATGTCGCGAGCTAGATTTGAACCTGGGGAGTATCACAACCAATGCTCCCAACTAGCCAATCTAGGTTCTATTGACAGACTTTTAACATGCTTGCATTGTTCTTCATAACTTTACTTGATGTTCGAGTTAATTTTGTACGACAAAAGGTTTAATAATAAGTTTATATTGTATTAATACTCAACTCAATAAATATTAAAGGAATGGTGAATGTATATAGATATGCCATCAACAATTCTTTTCTAGGTAACATATTTTGGGGAAAAATCTTTGAGGCACTTTTCATTACAAGGAAGTTACCCAAGGTAAACCCTAGTTTTTTTGAGGCACAAGATCAAATCAATGCTGTAAACATTGTGTTGACAAAACTATCAGGGATAATATCAGCAAACTTAAAAAAATACAATTTTTTTCTCATATTTATGAACATCTAAAGTGTCCATCTCTCTAGCCCCTTTATGGGAAAATGTAACAACAAATAACTCCTTTATTCTCAACCCCTTGCTTTCACTCTTCAAATATATATATATAGTTTTTGGCGGTATTTTCAAAATCACAATTTTTTTGTGATATTATTGTTGACTTGAGAGCATTGTGATGTCTGCGATATATCATCGGCATCAAACGTGGTTTCTCAGCTTAGCAAGAGAAACCATGTCACAGTGGGATTTGATCTGAAAAGCATAACGCTGGATCAACACTTTATGAATATATCGTATATAGTCATCAACGATCGTCTCACTAAGAGGAAAGATGCCACAAAGTGGGATTTGAATTTGGTGGGGAGGGTAACAACTTTTCCCCACAATTGCTCAAGCTACAACCAATTCTCTCTCCCTCTCTTTCTCACACCATTAAAGAAAAAACCTTGTGGGAAAACTAAAGGGACACTTCCACACAATTAGGAATGACATCCCTAATAAACTTGTTGGCATAGACTAGTGCACCTTAAACATGGTATTTGTTGACACAAAACTAAGTATCTAACAACATTGGCAACAATTGGTTGAACCAATATATTAATGTTCCAAAGGGGCATCATTTACTTCGACATCAATTAAAACCACCTTAGCAACTAATTCAATTGGTATGTTTTGGTGAATCCCTTCATTTTGGAATGGACGACACCATCATACTCTCCAAGGGCGATTGTAGATGGTATGAGTTCTGGGGACCTTGGTTGTTTCCATACTTTAGTTGGCATGAGATGGGTAGAGGCTACATTGATAATACACCAATGAAAAGATGATTTTCTTTATGGTAACAAGACCCTGAAATGCAATCGAAGGTGGAAGACATGTTGAATTGTAATTATCAAAGGCGATCATTATATCATCAAAAGGGTCGACGATGCCTAAAGAATATAGTAAGGTTTTTCTCTATGTTCAACATGTTCGGAGAACCTCAAGGGATGACATAGAGGCATGGATTATGATAAATCATCTACTATGCCATAAGGGTGGGCAACCTTTGCAAAGGTGTTTTGCGCAATATGACACAAGGGATCTTTGGAACCTTTAGAAGGGCCTTGATAATGGGTCTAAGAATTCATAAAGGAGCCTCACCACTTCATGGAAGTCCAATGGTCTCGTCTAGAAAGGTGTCAGTTGGTGTTATGTGTTGACGATCGTGAGTCACGAGGTTCACATTAACTGAATTCATAAATAGATTATGACTAGAATTTTTAGAAGGGTTGTTATTGGATGAATGCTTGAAGGGTTGATTTGTTAATATGCTGACTAAACCTTATGACAGAAAGGGGTTTCTTAACACAACTTGTTGATTCCTAGGTGGGGGAATCAATTTGGCATTGGGATTCCTTTGTGAGGTTGAGTATGATCCACATTTCCTCGAACAATAGAATCTGCAGATGTAGGGGGAAATTATGGGTATGCTTCCCATATACAACACATTTAATAAGTGTGAGGGTGTACTGTTGGGCACACATTTTCCAAGAAGCAGTTGCAGCAATTGCAAATCTAGGGCTTTGGCCCTTCAGGTTCACTAGTTGCTTCTCTAAATATAATTGTACTTCTTCTATATTTTATTTTCTTTCGGCTCGAGAAAGTAGAAAGCCCCAAATATAGCTGGTTTTCCCCATTGGATTTCTAGGGTAAATTTCTGAGTCCTATGTGATTGCTTGATTGTTGTGTAAGGTTTTCATGTGCTGCAAGTTCTAAAATTGTTTGAAGTGTAGTTCATCTTGGATTAGTGAATATTGTGGCCGAGTTGTTTATCTCGACTTCTCAGAGCAAGTGGAGACCTTTGAGAAAAAATAACATGGTATCAGAGCCTTGTTAGAGGTTAGAGGAGGAAATCACACTCAGATATGCGAGCAACATACCAAATCTATGTGAGGATTAAATGGAGGAGTCAGATCTGCGAAGAAGGTGACCAAATCTACTAGATCTGAAGAGTAAGGTTCAGATCTGTGACTCTAGAGGTCATATCCATTAGATCTAAAGAGTCGGAGTCTAGATATGAGACATATCTAACTGGTATTAGCAAGATAGAGACCAGATCTATCCAGATCTACATTGCAGGTGTCAAATCTGAGTTGGTGGAGGTCAGATCTATCGTATTTGATTGTTGAGGTTTAGATATGAGACAGATCTAGTGGGTATCAACATAATAGAGACCATATCTACCTAGATGTACAGTGCAGGTGCCGTATCTAAGTTAGTCGAGGTTAGGTCTATTAGATTTGATTGCTGGAGGATATATCTAAGATAGATTTTTCAGATCTTGGCATGTAAGGGCCATGAATGAGTTTTGCTCATTGTGAAAGTTTGTTTTTGACCCATATTAACCAAAGAAATGGCTAGCAGTTTGCATGTGGAGGATTGGTTGGATGGGGTCTCAAACTTCAGTGCATGAGAGGCCATGGTTGTGTTGTTTTTGAAAGAAAGTGCGTTGTGGGACATTGTGGAGACCACAAATACAAATCCCATAACTATTCCTACAGATGCTATGACAAAGGCCGCTTATGAAAATAAGAACATTAATGCTCAACGCATTCTCCTTGATGCAATCAAGGACCATGTCATCCCACACATTTCGGGAAAAAGTAATGCATATGAGATGTGGGATGCTCTCACGAACTATACCAAATTTCTAATGAAAATAGAAAGATGGTGCTTTGTGAGAAACTGAAGAGAATCATGACGGTCAAGGATGAGGACATGGTCACCTATTTGACTCATATAACTCGGGATAGAGACGAGTTGGCTGCTGTGGGGGAGAAAGTGGAGGATGGAGAGTTAGTTTGGCAAGCCTTGAATGGAGTGACTAAATTTTGGGTAGTATTTGTCGAATCCATTGTAGCCATAGAAAACATCCCCAAGTGGGATCGTCTGTGGGATTATTTCACACAGGAGGAGACCCTAAGAGGGTACATTTAGGGTTCTTCTTCTACAACACAAGAAGAGGAAGATGTGGCACTTGCCGTGAAGGGAAAGAAAAAGTTCAAGAGAGGTGAGAAGAAGAAAGACTTGAGCAAGGTCATATGTTTTGCATGCAATGAGTACATGCATTATGTAGGCCAATGCCCTCATAAGAAGAAGAATAAGGAGGAGGGATGAGCAGGTAGCAACGCCATCAGAAGTAGATGAGTTTACCAACGTGTTTGAGAGGGAGTTCTCTCTTGCATATTTTGTTCTTGGTCATGATAGAAGTCAGCCTGAGGTACAAGTTGATGAGAGATGGCTTGTAGGTTGCAAGCACAACAGTCATATGACTGGAATGCAAGAAGAATTCATATTCCTTCAAGATACTCCTGAGCAGACCTTCAAGATTATGATGACATAGAGCAAATGATTCGAGGAGTAGGAAGAGTAGCGTTCCTACTAGATTGTGGGGAACTCTTAGAGGTAGCTGGTGTTCTTTACATACTAGGACTAAGAGTGAGCATACTCTCACAATCATCTTTGGATGATGTAGACTTCTCTGTGGTGTTTTAGAGACATTTGATTTTCACTTATACCATGGAGTTGACCTAGTGCTGATGGGCCAAAGGATTGTTGTAGAGTATGTGGTGCAAGGAACACCTACTTTAGGAACACCTGGGTGGTTGTTAGAGTGCTCGTCAAACTCTGAGATGGAGTTGGAGTAAGAAGCTCCCAGTTTGGATGACCCTTTGGAGAGTCAGTCCACTGGGCATAGATATGAGTGAGATGCTCATTCTAGTACCAACTAGAGATTGAGTTGGTACGAGATGATTGATATGGACTTAGCTCAGGAGTGAGCTGAATTATCTTAAGGAAGGGAGATCAGGTTCCGATCAATTGATCCCCTTGATGATAGCTTCAGAGGTTGGCTACAACAGAGACTCAGAGGTAGAATAAGTCCTAGATAAGTGATGTGGTATGAAAGAGAGCGAGAGGCTCCTTCCGAGACCACTAGGATGGAGGAGGATCAGAGTACTTTAATCTATAGGGAAACAGAGGTAGTCCGAACATACGTGACTGCAACAAAGGACTTGTTGGATCCGAGCATCAGTTATGGTCAGACATCCATCGTTAAGAGGGAGTGTTGAGTTATGACGTAGCTCAGGATGTCCTCCATGCACACTGCTTAGCATGGAGGCACTTATCAACTCAGGCAGGAGGGTAGTGTGTGAGATGCACTCTACCATGTGTCATGGAGCCAACAGTGGAGACATGGAGTGCTTCAAAGTCACCTTTTCCAGTTATATGCAAAAGTGCATGCATGCAATTTTTGCAGTAGTTTGATTTTTGGCACCAAAAGTGAAATTAGGGTTTTGGAACCCAAATTAGGGTTTGGTGACCTAATTTAAAGTTGACCTATAAAAAGGCAGTAAGAGTGGAAGAGAAGATTATCTTTTGTGTGTATCAAGAGATCAGAGCAGCTATGAGCAATGATTGACCAAAGGAGGGTGAACCATCTGAGAAAGTTGGGGGCGCATTCCTAAGGGAAGCGAGAGGCCAGATTCTTAGAGGTGAGGAGATCTATCACCATGGAAGTGTGTGAGAGAGAGTATTTATTGATCATCTCTAGAGACTAAAGGGAAGCAACATAGTGAGCAACAAGAGGAGGACGTGAGCAACAACACATCACACGTGTAGGATGTGAGGGAGCTACTGTACACATGTGGGAGGTTGAAAGGGCCCAGAGAGACGAGGGTCTTCTTTAGTGACTGAGGAAATGTTTTCAGTGATCAGTCAGAGATTGAATGAGTGCAGAATAGCTCAGACATTTTTCTGAGCAGAGAGGGCGCAACTATAACTGTTGGGTGACGTTTTCAGTGTTTGAGGACGAAGTTCACCTTATAAGTTCGAGTAGATTAGAGTAGAGAGATAACAAAGCATCCTTCATAAAGATAAATAGAGTGTACAACATCTAGTGACTGGAAGAGTCAAATTTGAGAAATCCAGCATGAGGGTGTACTACTGGGGGCACATTTTCAAAGAAGCAGCAGTTGCAGCTGTTGTTGATCTTGGGCTTTGGATCTTCAGGTTCACTAGTTGCTTCTCTAAATGTGATTGTACTTATTCTATATTTTATTTGCTCTGGGATCGAGAATGGTAGAAATCCCCACAGATAGCTGGTTTTCCCCATTGGGTTTCCAGGGTAAATTTCTAAGTCATATGTGATTGCTTGATTGTTGTGTAAGGATTTCATGTGCTCGAAGTTCTAAATTTGTTTGAAGTGAAGTTCATCTTGGATTAGCGAATATTGTGGCTTATTTTTTTATCCTGACTTCACAGAGCAAGTGGATACCTCTAAGAAAAACTATTATGGTAACAAAGCCTCGTTAGAGGTTAGATGAGGGAAATCACAGTTAGATTTGTGAGCAACATACCAAATCTGTGTGAGGATTCAATGGAGGAGTCAAATATGCGAAGAGGGTGACTAGATCTACTAGATCTGTAGAATAAGGTTCAGATTTGTGACTCTAGAGGTTAGATCCATCAGATTTGAAGAGTTGGAGTCTATATCTGAGACAAATCTAGCTAGTATTAGCAGGATAGAGATCAGATCTCTCCATATCTGTAGTGTAGGTATCATATATGAGTTGGTGGAGGTTAGATCTATCGAATTTGATTGTTGGGGTTTAGATATGAGACAAATGTAGTAGGTATTAGCAGGATAGAGACAAGATCTACCCATATATACAGTGCAGGTGTCAGATCCGAGTTGGTGGAGGTCATATATGTCAGATCTGATTGTTGGAGGATAGATCTGAGATAGATCTTTCAATTCTTGGCATGTAAGAAAAAGATCTGAGTTTTTCTCATTGTGTCGGTTGGTTTCTGACCCATATTGACTAGAGATATGGCTAGCAGTTAATGTGTAGAGGATCGGTTGGATGGGGCCTCAAACTTTAGTGCATGGAAGGCTAGGGTTGTGTTGTTTATGAAACAAAGTGAGTTCTGGGACATTGTGGAGAGCACATATACAAATCCCAAAACTATTCCTAGAGATGCTACCGCAAAGGCCGCTTATGAAAAGAAGAACATTAAGGCTCAACGGAATCTCCTTGATGTAATAAAGGACCACACAATCCCACACATTTTAGGAAAAAGTGATGCATATGGGATGTAGGATTCTGTGAAGGAACTATACCAAAGTTATAAAGAAAATATAGGATTCTGTGAGGGAACTATACCAAAGTTATAAAGAAAATATAAAGTGTGGGAATATAATAAACCCACTCAATACGTAGGATAAAATAATTAATCATTATTTGATTAATTATCTACCCACTAGCCTAATTAGTAGGTACTTGCACCTTAAAGTCAACACATGCCATATATACTCCATGAATTCTTTATTTCTAATTTTGGGTTGATCTTGACCACTTTATTGACTGCCATAATTAGTAGCTGTTCTTTCCTGCAGATTTTGCTTTATTCTGCTTTATCCAACTTTTATGTGGATAAGGTAAAGCTAGTTAACTAGGAAACTGACATCTTTTGTTGCCAACCCATCTGCCATTATTTTCTCTCCATATTCCAGGATTAGAATGTCTTTCCTTCACTCATCATCACTCACTCATGATATTTGTAATTCGTGAGGTCCTTGATAGATTAGGAAAGTTCTTTAGCTAACTATGGGGGTTTATCATAATTAGTAAGTCTGATTTATGAGCTAACAATGAGTTGTCTTCCATCAATTCAAATCTACTTTATAAGGATGTATTACCATCGTAATAATATCAATTATCATTTATTGATCATTCATTAATGTGTGTTCATTAATTCCTCTTCTTTTCTCCTTATGCTAGTTGTCTGCAATTCTCCATGAGGTTAATTGTGTGCCTAGATCCTTGGCCAGTTTATGAAATTCCTTATGCCATCAAGGCTTTAGAATTTTTACATGGTATCAAAGCTCAGGATATCAAAGCTCTACATGACATCATATCTTTGAGATCCCATTAATTAATCTTCCTTTTCAGATTTGTAGGTTTATTTTGTAGGTACAACTTCAAATGGATTGAAGAGTATCAGTTCCTCTTCTTGCTCCATTCACAAGCTATTCAAAGTGGAAATTGAAGATAATTTCATCTCTAAAGAGACAAGGTATCTATGAGATATCTATTGGAGTTGGTGAAAAGTCTTATGAAGAGCCAAGTTACTGGTTGAATGACGATAATAGAGCATTTGGAGTTATATGTATGGTTATTTCTCCTAGCATGCACTACCTTATTGATTCTGCCGAATACCCGAAGGATATATGGACAATATTGGATAGAGTTTTGGGCAAGCACAATGAGGATCCTTCTATCTATGTGGAGAGCATCTCTAGCTCCTCAATGACTTCTCTCTCTCAATAAGTCTTGGCCTCTACAGTCTCTGATGAAGCTGAACACGATGAAGAAGTTTCTCATATAGTTCGTGTTGCTGCTACCCTCTTTTATTCGAATGCTTCCTGTTTGTGCCAGAAATTGTTTCCAGGCCACAAAGAAACAAGCCAACACAATCTCAAATATTCAATCAAATAAAACTAGGGTTTAGGGTTTTTGAAAGGTTTTTCCTGGTTGTAAAGTTTGGTGACTGAAGGGAATACATTCATGAGCCAAATAGGAACTGAATCATGAGCAAAGAAGAACAGAGATGCATAATATAATTACCAGTATCCAACAGAACATGACATTGAAGTTCATTCACAACTGACAAGCACTACCATCATACAAACCATAAACCAGCAATGAATTTATCAATTATGTAACTAAACAAGTTAAAAATGAAGACAAAACAAAGACTGAAGGGTGGAAAGGATCATATATTTCATAATTCTGTTCATCAAATACACATGAGAGTTTAGGTACTTAGCTCATCAATAAGTCCAAAAGACCTCCTTAAGCCATCCAAAAATCGAACCCTTTGTTCTCTTTCTCATCTACCTAAATACTGTTTTTCAAAAATTCAGTTAGGGTCTAAACCCTAACTGTTTTTAGCCTACTCATCGATAAGATAATGTCAAAATTATTATTTACAAAATAAAGTATTTCTCAAAAAACATAACAAGTAATTGCCTAACTAACAATACTCAAAGGTCTTTAGCAGCTTCTGCCAATAAGGCTATTCCATCCAAGGCTTGGGCCTTCTTCCTAGCTCTCTGCTATTCAGCTTCCATATCTGCTATCCTTTTTGTAAGTTCTTCATTCTGCTGCTGTAAGCCTCTGACAGTCTGCTTCAATTTTGCACATTGTAAATCTGTGCTTCTTTTATTTTTCAGGGCCTCCTTCGAGACTGCAGTAAGCTCTTGGTAACGATCATTTACTTCTTGTAAATCCTCACTGAGTCTTCTGTTAGCTAGGATCAAACCATCATTGGTTTCTTGCATGTACTCCATCTGATGCTTATACTATTTGATGGTTTTTTGCAAATTCTCCTTGTTTGAGTCAAAAGCTTTGCCTCTTGCTATATTTTGTATTTCACTGGGCAGCCATGGGATATTTAACTTTCTGAAAATGTCCTCCTCCTCATGCAACAACTCTGTAGAAACAACATGAACACTTAGATTTTCTTGATTGTTTGTTTCATTAGGTGCATTTTCATCCATTAACAATTTATTTTCTGAATAGGAAGCTTCCAATTCTTCTTTCTGTTTTTCCTTTAGCATTTCACCTCTTAATTCCAAAAAGACAGCTGATAGTTCAGTCTCGGTGAGACTGGACTCTTCTGCTGACTTTAATGCTTTCTTTCCTTTGCAATCACCTTTGCTAGACTCTATCTTTTCATTTGAAGAAGTATCAAGCATGGTTACTTCTTTTATATTTAGCTTAGGGTTTAGCAGCTTTTTCATGTTCAGCCTTAATTTATTTTTGGGTCTTGTCTTAGGCCTCCAACCTGAGGCAAGATCTCCCACCTTCTTCAAAGTTTTTCCTTGATACATTACTGTGGCAAACTCCATAGCTTTAACCTTGATCTTGTTTTTCTTTGGTCTTTCTGTCTTATCTTCTTGACTGCAGAATTCCCTGTGTATGCCAACCCTAGACTCAGCATTGACTTTCAACTCATCTCCTTCCAACATATATCCTTCATCTTCAGATAAAATGGTAATGGGGCTTCGTTGCTGGACTTTAGTATCTCCTTCCTCTACTGCAACCTTCTCTGTGACAACAATTTTTTCATCTATAATTGCCTTTGCTGGTACTTTAATTTGCACAGGTTGAGTTTCCTTTTCAATAATCATCAAACCTTTACCCTTACTGTCAATTGAAGGCTGATGAGATTCAATATCTCTCTTTGAAGGTTCTGTCATTTCCTCAATTTTGACACCTTTTTTATCTTCAGACTTGACCTTTTGCCCTAATTTTCTAATTAGGGTTTGTCCTTTGTCTACATGTTTTTTGATAGGCTGTTCTTCCTACTTAATTTGGAACCCAAACCAAAAGAGGAAGTAGTCCCATGTCTTTCCTTCTCTTTGCAGAGCAGTGCTGATAATGAGCTTGATCAATCCATGATGGAAAATGGACTGTGAAGTGTGATCATGATGCTCTTTAATTCTGCTTGACATCTTCTGTAAACTCTTCAACAAGAAGAAGGGGAGACTCATCCTTGATTCACCAGCCAGGTGCTGTAAGAACCTGAAATGATATTTGAATACAAAAGCATACCTCCCTTCACAGGTAATGTAGCTTTGTAGGACTTTGATGGGCTCCACCCATTCTGCTCCGAAATTCTGGATGAGCACTCTTTTGCTCTAGTCTAGAATAATGCCAGGTAAAAGATACCTTTGGGAATTGAAGGTAAAAGGCAGCTTTTTGAACCACAACTCTCCTTCATTTCTGACTCCTATTGCTTCAGCCACCAACTCCACAGTCAACTTAAACTTCAGGGTATCAAATGATACCATGTCTTGGTTATAAAATTTAACAAATTTATGAGAGACCTCAGTGTTATAGCCATCAATCTTCTTAAAGAAATCCAACCATCCAGCATTTTCAAAAAGCTCTGCACAACCTGGAAACTGGTCAATCCAATTTACCTCAGTAGGCTCAGCTCTATTGGTCTTCCCACTTTTCTTCATTTGATTTCTAATGGCTGATTTTTGTGTAATTTTAAGACCCTGTTAATGACCTAATAGCCCCTTTTTCCTCAAGTTTTTAGAGCTTTGACAGTCAGCTTTCTTTGATTCTCCTTGGTTGTTTTCTCTTAGTTTTTAATAGTCTGTTTGTATTGACAATGCAAGAAATGTTTTGCATCAGGTTTGGGTAATTTAGGTCGACAGAGTGCTAAAAATCCTTAATCAAAGTTGCTGCTGAACTTTAAGTAACCATCCAATATGCTCATCTAAATACTAGACCATCTCTGCAATACATAGAGACATCTATGTGCTGTGATTCTGTACAAATCGCACCCTTGGCTCCTTCTAATGCCACTAATGAGCTATCTCTTTGCAATAGGGATTCTGCATTAGTACTTTCAACTGCTCGATTCTTAAATTCAGAATGTAATTGTTTAACTAGAGAATGAGATGATATGAGAGCAATCTTATATGTGCTAACTTTTTGCTTCAACTTGCATTCAGCACAAAACCAATCAGCCTCTGGCACATATTCAAACAAAGTCTGTATGCAATTGACATGCTCAGCTAACTCATTGCATTGATTACAAGTAACAAGTAAATCTGTGAAACCCTGGTCGCCGCAAACAGTACAGACCTTCACCCTACCATATTTGCTAGTCTTGACAGGAAAATTGGTTTAATGTAACTGCTATTTTTCAATTTATCACTTGCCAAAACATCTAAGACCTTTTAGACTGATATTTGGTCGTTGAGAGCTTGTTAACAACATGAATTAAAGTTTTCTTAATCAATTTTAACATAAAAAGCCTTAATGGAGAAACCCCCAATTTAGCAGCCACGACCAAGACTACGCGGAATACCACACTCCCGGCCTACTGCAAACGTTTAAAATTAATCCTTGGACTATCTGACTGTTGAAATTAACTGCCCAGATGTCTTCAAGTCTTCAATTTGCTTCCAACTGGCGCGCTGAGAAAACCCTAAATTCTCTCTGTAACTGCAAATTCCAGATTTTTAGCAGATGTCTTCATTCCACTTCACCTCCAACTTCATAATGCATATGTGTAAAACTTCTTTCCCATTAATCTCGGCTCGTTCCTTGATCTGTCATCATTCGCCCAACCTTAACTGCTGATTGCCACGATCTCCTTCATGTCATCGACCACACCTGTTTGCACGATTATTTATGCTGAAACACGTATCAAAAACTCTTTACACATGTGATTAGTCATCCAGGAGAGAAATCATGAGAAAATTTGGCGAAAAAACCGACGAACTTAGTGCCCGCGATATTCTTGTAGCGCCGTAGTGTAAAATTTTAGCCGTTGCGCTACAAGAATATTTTAAAATCAAATTTGGCGGTTTTTTAGTCATTAATTCCAATTTAAATGAGGTTTATATGATAAACCTTGCTCTTAGAGTATATTTGTGAAATCCTTAATCAATATAAATCCTATAGAACCCTTCAGAACCTAAGGAAACAACAAATAATAAAAACCTGAAGGCAAAAAATCAAAATTTCACTTTAAACCAAGATTTCATGAAAGTAAGCTAATGATCAAAATTCAAACAAAAATCACAATCAAAATATGAAACTGAAGAAAACAAGTTCATGACTTAACATCTGGCTCCAGCTGCGGGATGAAGTCCTCCCTGTGAGGCTTCAAGAACCTATAGACCAGTGCCTTCTTTTCTGCTTCCTACTAGTCTGCAAAATTTCCATTGGGTTATGGATTCCTTATTATGCTTCACTCACCGGTATATACAATGAAAAATTAAAATCTCCTCAAAGACTGTAAAAATGCTTGAGGAATCGTCCATTGATTGGACTTGACAATTCCTCACCTTCCAAAGACTGCAGGACAAAAGTGTTATTTTCCAGAATCTTAGACACTAGGAAAGGGCCAAACTAGAGGTTGTCAAATTTACCATGCTTCCCTTTTTTCTCTTTCCTTGCATCCCACCTCAAAACCATATCACCAACTGAGAAAGTGTTTTCTTTGATGTTCCTGTCAAATCTGTTTTAATCTTCAATCTGTAGGACTGTGCCCTTTCTTCAAATTTTTCCCTGTTCTGCTGCAATTCTATCATCTCATAAATCCTTCTCTGCATATCATTTGGCTCTTCCTGACAATTCTGAAGAAATTTCATTACTGGGATTCCCAATTGAACAGGAAAAACTACCTCTGTGCCATACACTAATTGGAAAGGAGAAGTTCCAATTGCTTGTTTGACTGTTATCCTATCAGCCCATAATGCATATTTCAGCATAGAATCCCATGATCTCTTATTATGCTTAAGCAACTTTTTGATACTCTGAATAATGTTTTTGAATAATGTTTTTGTTTGAGGATTCAGACAAACCATTACCCTGGGGATAGTAAGGAGTTGAATGCTTCAGCAAGATACCATTCTTTTCACAAAATGCTTCCATCGCCTTAGACTTGAAAGCCTTTGCATTATCTGTTACTATTTTCTGAGGGCACCCAAACCTACTAAGGATATTTTCTTCAATGAATTCCATAATTACTTTGTCTGTGGCATTCCTAGTAGGGATAGCTTCCACCCATTTGGTAAAGAAGTCTGTTGTAGTTAGAATCCACTTGTGTTGTCCTGAGGAAGATGGATTTATCTCCCCTATAAAATCCAGACCCCATTGCTGGAAAGGAGCACTTACTGCAATAGGATTTAGAGGCAATGACAACAATTTCTGTTTGCTAGCAAACTTCTGACAAGGTATACAGGCTCTTACCTGCTGATATACATTTGCAAACAAAGTGGGCCAATAGTAACCAGCTCTTAAAATCTTGTATACTGTTGTCTTCCAATACTTGTGACCTCCACAAGCACCCTCATGAGATTCAGAAATTACTCCTTCAATTTCAGATTTATCCAAGCATATGAGTAGAATACCACCTGGGTCCTTCCAGAATAACTGCTCTTCTACTAGACAATACTTATTAGCTTTAAGCTTTAAGGATCTAGCAACTTTTCTATCTAAATGCTTAGGACATTGCAAAAACAACAGAAAATACACAATGTCTGCATACCATGTGGATGCTGAATAATAGTCCATGATCTTCTCTTTTTCTAAGATTACTTGATCTTCTTCCTGAGCTAACTCTTCAGCCATGACATGCAATCCCAGAGCTTGACAATTTGATTCAGCCAGTAGCTTGGCTAAACCCTGTCCCTTGACTAGTTTGGTAGGTCTGATATCTGCATCATACTCCATGATTTTAGCAATCCATCTGCCTATTTTCCCTTCACTATCAGGCTGTGTTAAAACATCTTTTACAGCAGCATTAGGCACAAATGAAATAACTTTGGAATGCAGAACATAGATTCTGAAAAACTTTAAAGCTTTTACCAGAGCATAGGCCTGCTTTTCTAAGATACTGTATTTCAGTTCAGAATCCCTGAGAGTTTTGCTGAAGAATGCAATAGGCTGTTCTAGTCCTTCCTTATTCTTTTGCAACAGAACAACTGCTATTGTATCCTCTGATGCAAATGAGAATGTAAGAAATTCTCTGGTAAAATCTGGGCTTACTAATACAGGAGCTTCTGTAAGTACCATTTTGATCTTCTCAAATGCATTCTTTGCTTCAGTGGTCCACTTGACTTCCTGATCCTTTTTCAGCATGACTGTGATCTGTTTGATAGTCTCAGCAAAGTTTGGTATAAACCAACGCAGAAAATTGATTTTACCAATGAATGATTGGACATATTTTTTACTCCTCGGTAAACTTATTTTCAATATAGCTTTTACCCTTTTAGGATCAATCCTTATACCAGCAGCAGACACTAAATGACCAAGCAATTTACCTTCCGGTACAACAAAGTGTGACTTCTTTGGATTCAAGGACAAGCCAAATTTTCTACATTTCAGGAAAGTCTGCTTCAAATGCTTCAAATGTTCATCATCTGATTGTGAGAAAACAGTAATATCATCTAAGTAGATTACCACAAACTTGTCCTTTTGTCTGACAAAAGCAATATCCATAGCCCTCTGGAAGGTGGCTCCAACATTCATTAACCCAAAAGGCATCTTGTCATACATGAAAGTTCCCCAAGGAGTAGTGAAAGCTTTCTTCTCCTTATCATCAGGATGCATAGAGATCTGATTGTACCCTGAGAAACCATCAACCATAGAGATCCTCTATGCCCCAACTACTTTCTGCAATATTTGCTCAATTTTAGGCAGAGGATAATTATCCTTTAATGAAGATCTATTCAAATTTCTGAAGTCAACACACAACCTGATTTCTCCATTCTTTTTCCTAACAGGAACCAGATTAGCCACCCATGAAGAATACCTAAGAGGCACTATGATCTTGGCATCCAACAGCTTCTTTACTTCTTTTTCAATAACAGGAAACAAGGCTGGATTAATCCTCCTTAATTTATGACGAAAAGGTTTGACATTTGGTTTTAAATGAACTTTATATTGTATGATTCCTATGTCGTAAGTTCTCAATTCCTCATAAGACCATGCAAAAACATCCACATGTTCTTTCAACAGTTTAATATACCTGTTTCTTTGTTCAGCTGTAAGTGCTTTGGAATTTTTTACCATTCTAGGCTGTTCGGCAGAACCAATGTTACATTCCACCACATTTTCTTTTGAGGACTGTACAACAGGCTTTAGGAGTGTATCATCTTTTGAAAAAATCCTTTCCAAAGGTACCAAACCATTTGGAATGAAATTACTTTTTAATTCAATGATTTTGTGTCCAACAGTTTCATTTTCAGCAATCTCTTCCACTTGTCCATCCTCCTCATCTTCCTCTTGATCAATCATGGAATTCAAAAACTCATGGGTAAGCTCTAGAAACCTCTTAATCTCAATGTCATCTTCGAACACTCTCCACTGTCTTACATTATCAGGTACAGATGGTCTGTACCTAACTTCAATGGGATATCTCAACTGAGTGGTCTTGGGGATTCTAAAGTGTGTAGCAGCCAGGGCCAATGAATCTGCAGTCTGATTATGGTCTCTTGGAATATAGGAAATGTTAAAAGCTACAAAGTAATTTTCAATAATGTCCCATACCTCATTTCGATAGACTTTTAGTAAACCCTGCTTCACTTGATAGTTGTTCTTCACCTGCTGAACAACTAATTCGGAGTCGCCAAATGCAGAAATATGCTGAATGCACAAATCTTTAGCAGCTTTCAAACCTAACAACAAAGCTTCATATTCAGCAGTGTTATTTGTAGTAATAAACTCTAATTTATACATCAGCTTTACTGTTTCACCTCCAGGGGATATAAGAAGAACCCCTGCTCCAGCACATTCTTTGCAAGAGGATCCATCAAAGTATAACTGCCATAGCTCATCCTCTTGTTCTCTGCTGCATTTTACTAGCTGTTCCTTTTCAACCTGTAATAAACCAACAGTGTTGTCTTCCTCACTGAAATGTAACATGCAAGTACCCAGGTCTTTATCAACAACATACAGTGGGTGATTGGTAGTGTTCTTGTCATCTGTCACAATATAGGAAAACTCAATCTCTCTGTACAGCCTTCTATTTTCTCCTCCAAACACAGGAATAGTGGCATATGATAAATCCATTTGTAAGGTCCCACCAAACTTCTTTTCCCAAGACCTAGAGAGAAGTAACCCAAATTTAGGTGTAATATCAGCTACCACTACATCCATGATCACAATTTTCATGGGTAACTGAGCCAAACTGACAACCATGTCCTTTATTACCCCTAAACACTTCACTGCTCGGGAATCAAATGCATACAGATCATGATAGGGTTTGGTGATACTCAGATCTAAAGCCTCCATAACAGCCTTTGGCATTAAATTGTGTGAGGATCCCGAATCTAACAAACAATTGTGTATCATTTGTTCATGAACTGTCAGAGTGATGTAGAAAGGAGGTGAAGCACCTGCTTCGTTTTCAGTCTTTTCAGCCAAGGCTGATCCAATGAAAATCCTGGGATTTTCTTCTTGCAAATTTACTGTATCAGAAATAGGCTGATTGCTTGCTGAATTCATCAACTTAAGAACTGTCTATTTATATGAAGGATTTCTCATTAATTCATTTAAAGGTACAGGAACCTTTAACTTTCCTAATTCATTCTCCAAACTGAAATTCTGGACAGTTTTATTTACCTCTTCAACCTCTGTGTTCTTCTTTTGTTTTTCTGAAACTTGTCTTTTCTCTTTCACAGGATCAGATGACTGCTTAACAGGGACATCTGCCTTCTTCTTCGGGATTTGTACCACCTGTTTTGGACCTGACCTTAGATTCATAGTCTTCTTGAGTTCATTTTGACAGACATCAGCAGTTACAACAGTCTTTTCCAGACCTAGATCATCTTCTGTTTCGAACATGTCAGCATCATAGCATTCTGCATTTAGAAACTCTTCTTCAGTGACAAAACCCCCAGCCAATCCTTCTCCAAAATGATTCATATCTGGGTCAGTATCTTCAAAGATCAGCTCCTCTTCAACCTCTTCTTCATTAGCAACATTGTTCTGAAGAGGTGGTGGCATTCTTTGGTCCTCATTTTCTCTCCTTTCCCACTGAATATCATTATTCCTTCGTTCTCTTGGCATGAAACGGGGAGCAAATTGCCTTCTGAACTGATTCTGATTGTTAGGATTTCGTTCACCTTCTGGAACAGGCTTGCTGGCATTTTTCTCAAGCTCTAATTTATTTAATTTTGCAGTCAAAATTTTTACCAACTTAGCCATTTTATCAATTTTCCCTTCTGCAGAATGAGAAGCAGAACTTCCTGGAGCTGCTTCCTTCTTTCCTTTTTTGTCATAAAGCTGCTAAGTTGTTTCCTTTTTCAATCTATTGGAAGTCAATATGTTAGATTCTACCTCCAAAGCTGCATCCTGCATATTTAGTAAAGAAATAGGCCTCCTTTCTCCGAGTAATAAGGAGAATTCATGGCCGAGAGCATTTGTATATGTAAGTTTTGCAGATGTTTCTGTGGGTTTTATTTCTACAGGAATTCTGCTGTACATTTTGTTAAACGTCTTTGAAAAGTCTGCAATAGTTTCATCCTTTTTCCTCCTAAGGGCTCCAAACTCAGTTATGTAGTATGTATGGTCTTTGGTGTCACCCCATTGTCTCATGAAGAGATCATGGAGTTCTTCAATGATAGTGATTGAGTTAGCAGGCAACTCTCTGAACCATTTCCTTACATCTCCACCAAGGCTTTGCACGAACATTCTCATCCATACATCCTTGGCTTCAATGTTTTGGTTATCAGCATAACTAAGGAAAGCTTCCCAACGGTTCTTCAGTTGTAGTTTCCCCCTGTCCATTAAACCTAGGAAGATATTTTTGATAGTCACCTCCAGGCAGTGCATTTAAAGGTTGAGGCAAAACCAATGGTGCATATCTGGCTGCAACCATCCGGTCCATCATGTCTATGGGCTGATTTTGGGCTGCCATTTTTGGACTGATTGACTTCGGTGATGAAGAGGTTTGACTGGAACTTGGCTGAAAGGGATTTTTACCTAATTTTAGCTGAAAAAGAGGTATCTTACTAGGAGAGGGAGTTTTGGCTTTTCTGAAGGATTGAGGATTAGTAAAAACTTGGAAACTGCTATCAGGAATAATAGGCTTTAACCAAGGTGAATCTTCTTCTTCTTTTCTTAGCACAGCTGAATGTGATGAGCCACCCAACTGGTCAGGGTCACACAGGGTTGGTAAACACTGAGACCTTCTAATTTTCCTTGTTGTCTTTAATATCTGTTCAGGGTCTGCAACACCCAACTGCAATGGTGAAGTACGTCTGTTCCTAGTTCCAACCCCTCTAGTAGCCACTGTGTCAAACTTTGGTGAAAAGTAGCCTTAAAGATGTGCTGGTTTAAGTTCACCTCCTAAAACCAGTGAAATGACAAGTATCCCATGGAAAAATTTGTTTTCAACTTCGTTCCCCAGCAACGGCGCCAAAGATGTTTTTGCCAGAAATTGTTTCCAGGCCACAAAGAAACAAGCCAACACAATCTCAAATATTCAATCAAATAAAAATAGGGTTTAGGGTTTTTGAAAGGTTTTTCCTGGTTGTAAAGTTTGGTGACTGAAGAGAATAAATTCATGAGCCAAATAGTAACTGAATCACGAGCAAAGAAGAACAGAGATGCATAATATAATTACCAGTATCCAACAGAACATGACATTGAAGTTCATTCACAACTGACAAGCACTACCAGCATACAAACCATAAACCAGCAATGAATTTATCAATTATGTAACTAAATAAGTTAAAAATGAAGCCAAAACAAAGACTGAAGGATGGAAAGGATCATATATTTCATAATTATGTTCATCAAATACACATGAGAGTTTAGGTACTTAGCTCATCAATAAGTCCAAAAGACCTCCTTAAGCCATCCAAAAATCGAACCCTTTGTTCTCTTTCTCATCTACATAAATACTGTTTTCAAAAATTCAGTTAGGGTCTAAACCCTAACTGTTTTTAGCCTACTCATCAATAGGATAATGTCAAAATTATTATTTACAAAATAAAGTATTTCTCAAAAAACATAACAAGTAACTGCCTAACTAACAATACTCAAAGGTCTTTAGCAGCTTCTGCCAATAAGGCTATTCCATCCAAGGCTTGGGCCTTCTTCCTAGCTCTCTGCTGTTCAACTTCCATATCTGCTATCCTTCTTGTAAGTTCTTCATTCTGCTGCTGTAAGCCTCTGACAGTCTGCTTCAATTTTGCACATTGTAAATCTGTGCTTCTTTTATTTTTCAGGGCCTCCTTCGAGACTGCAGTAAGCTCTTGGTAACGATCATTTACTTCTTGTAAATCCTCACTGAGTCTTCTGTTAGCTAGGATCAAACCATCATTGGTTTCTTGCATGTACTCCATCTGATGCTTATACTGTTTGATGGTTTTTTGCAAATTCTCCTTGTTTGAGTCAAAAGCTTTGCCTCCTGCTGTATTCTGTATTTCACTGGGCAGCCATGGGATATTTAACTTTCTGAAAATGTCCTCCTCCTCATGCGGCAGCTCTGTAGAAACACCAGGAACACTTAGATTTTCTTGATTGTCTGTTTCATTAGGTGCATTTTCATCCATTAACAATTTATTTTCTGAATAGGAAGCTTCCAATTCTTCTTTCTGTTTTTCCTTCAGCATTTCACCTCTTAATTCCAAAAACACAGCTGATAGTTTAGTCTCGGTGAGACTGGACTCTTCTGCTGACTTTAATGCTTTCTTTCCTTTGCAATCACCTTTGCTAGACTCTATCTTTTCATCTGAAGAAGAAGTATCAAGCATGGTTACTTCTTTTATGTTTAGCTTAGGGTTTAGCAGATTTTTCATGTTCAGCCTTAATTTATTTTTGGGTCTTGTCTTAGGCCCCCAAACTGAGGCAAGATCTCCCATCATCTTCAAAGTTTTTCCTTGATGCATTACTGTGGCAAACTCCATAGCTTTAACCTTGATCTTCTTTTTCTTTGGTATTTGTGTCTTATCTTCTTGACTGCAGAATTCCCTGTGTATGCCAACCCTAGACTCAGCATTGACTATCAACTCATCTCCTTCCAACATATATCCTTCATCTTTAGATAAAATGGTAATGGGGCTTCGTTGCTGGACTTTAGTATCCTCTTCCTCTACTGCAACCTTCTCTGTGAGAACAATTTTTTCATCTATAATTGCCTCTGCTGGTACTTTAATTTACACAGGCTGAGTTTCCTTTTCAATAATCAGCAAACCTTTACCCTTACTGTCAATTGAAGGCTACTGAGATTCAATATCTCTCTTTGAAGGTTCTGTCATTTCCTCAATTTTGACACCTTTTTTATCTTTAGATTTGACCTTTTGCCCTAATTTTCTAATTAGGGTTTGTCCTTTGTCTACATGTTTTTTGATAGGCTGTTCTTCCTGCTTAATTTGGAACCCAGACCAAAAGAGGAGTAGTCCCATGTCTTTCCTTCTCTTTGCAGAGCAGTGCTGATAATGAGATTGATCAGTCCATGATGGAAAATGAACTGTGAAGTGTGATCATGATGCTCTTTAATCTTGCTTGACATCTTCTACAAAGTCTTCAACAAGAAGAAGGGGAGACTCATCCTTGATTCACCAGCCAGGTGCTGTAAGAACCTGAAATGATATTTGAATACAAAAGCATACCTCCCTTCACAGGTAATGTAGCTTTGTAGGACTTTGATGGGCTCGACCCATTTTGCTCTGAAATTCTGGATGAGCACTCCTTTGCTCCAGTCTGGAATAATTCCAGGTAAAAGATACCTTTGGGCATTGAAGGTAAAAGGCAGCTTTTTGAACCACAAATCTCCTTCATTTCTGACTCCTATTGCTTCAGCCACCAACTCCACAGTCAACTTAAAATTTAGGGTATCAAATGATACCATGTCTTGGTTATAACATTTAGCAAATTTATGAGAGACCTCAGTGTTATAGCCATCAATCTTCTTAAAGAAATCCAACCATCCAGCATTTTCAAAAAGCTCTGGACAACCTGGAAACTGGTCAATCCAATTTACCTCAGTAGGCTCAGCTCTGTTGGTCTTCCCACTTTTCTTCATTTTCTTTCTAATGGCTGAATTTTGTGTAATTTTAAGACCCTGTTAATGACCTAATAGCCCCTTTTTCCTCAAGTTTTTAGATCTTTGACAGTCAGGTTTCTTTGATTCTCCTTGGCTGTTTTCTCTTAGTTTTTAACAATCTGTTTGTATTGACAATGCAAGAAATGTTTTGCATCAGGTTTGGGTAATTTAGGTCGACAGAGTGCTAAAAATCCTTAATTGAAGCTGCTACTGAACTTTAAGTAACCATCCAATATGCTCATGTAAATACTAGACCACCTCTGCAATACATAGAGACATCTATGTGCTATGATTCTGCGCAAATAGCACCCTTAGCTCCTTCTAATGCCACTAATGAGCTATCTCTTTGCAATAGGGATTCTGCATTATTACTTTCAACTGCTCGATTCTTAAATTTAGAATGTAATTGTTTAACTAGAGAATGAGATGATATGAGAGCAATCTTATATGTGCTAAGTTTCTGCTTCAACTTGCATTCAACAAAAAACCAATCAGCCTCTGGCACATATTCAGATAAAGTCTGTATGCAATTGACATTCTCAGCTAACTCATTGCATTGGTTACAGCTAACAAGTAAATCTGTGAAACCCTGGTTGACACAGATAGTACAGACCTTCACCCTACCATATCTGCTAGTCTTGACAGGAAAATTGGTTCAATGTAACTGCTATTTTTCAATTTATCACTTGCCAAAACATGTAAGACCTTTTAGACTGATATTTGGTCGTTGAGAGCTTGTTAACAACATGAATTAAAGTTTCCTCAATCAATTTTAACATAACAAGCCTTAATGGAGAAACCCCCAATTTAGCAGCCACAACCAAGACTGGTGGTCGCTATGGGCAGACCCGGGTTTACTGTAATGTACCAACAACACCCCTAGGTCACTGGCCCTTTCGGTGACAGGCCGCGGAGTAGCCTGAAGTCTCACCCGAGGTGATTCTAATGGGTTGGCCAAAGACTCAAGTGTCTTCGACTAGGTTCTGTAGCATCCTATGTGCGCCTCGCAGCTCTTCTTAGCCCGCGAGGTCTCTTTCTCTCCGCGATGCGCAGTTTCTTCTTACTTGCGATGACTCTAGCCCTTATTGCATCGTCGCATCCTAAGCAACACATAACTCTCTCCTGCGCTCGACCCTTAACCTGCGGTACTGTGCACCACAACTCCTCTGATGGTTCGATATCGCCTCCCTGCAATATCCTACCGCTGCGACTCAACGTACCTAGCGTTACTTGTGTTTGACTTACAGGACTCAACATACAAGGCTGCTTTATACTGCGACTCTTAACTGTCTTGATTGAAACATAGACAAACTCTTATACAGAATACTTAAAGACTTCAACTTGTATTTATCCTTCTATAATACTTATGAACTGAATAACACATACATACATTAAACTGTAATCAAAGTTCATGTAATGAGTGACAGATACAACAAGTAAATACAATCACATGAATCAATCACATAACAATCTGATTTTACGTGGTTCACTTCCAGGGTAGAAGCTACGTCCACAGAACTGTGTTTTATTATATCTTGTGAGAGTACACAGTTCTGCTGTACCACATATGCAGCTAGAGAACTTCTGGGTAACTCCGCACTCACTGCCTGGAGCCCTTCTCTCCTAGATCTCTTCTCTATCTCTATATTTCCTTCTTACAATATTCTCTCTCTCTCTCTCTCTCTGTCAATCCCTACGGATTGTTACATACATGCTCAATGAGCTAGCTACTGGTTACAGTAAGATAACTACTGCTAATAATAGAACCAGAGCTCAGCTTCTATATTACAACGATTTGAGTGTCTACTTGTCTAACTACCCAACCCTTTTACAATACAAAATACAACCCTTTATAGGTGGCCCGAAGTTCTCGCCATTACAACACTGTGGGCCTGTCCCAATAGTAACCCCAAAACCCTAACTAGTGACAGTCGGCATATCTATACTTGGGGTAGCTCCTTTTTGCCACACCACTGCTCTCTGCAGTCTTCCATGCTTCCTGGCGCTGACCATGGGTACTGTGCACCACTTCCCGTTTCTGTCCTTCGTCTTCAATACCTCGGCCTCGTTGCTCCTTTTCCTTTATGAGGGTAGCTGAGCCCTCCTGTCTTCCGCAGCTGCCTTCAATGCAGTGGGTGATCTCTCTCTTCTCGGCCGCTCAGGTACTGTCATCTTCTTTGACTTCTCTACCCCTGTAGTCATAGTTTCCGGCTCTGCTCTACAGCTAGAAACATGCTACGGCGTCGTATCTTTACCTTATCTCTTCATCTTCGCCAAACTGTCTATCCTCCAAAATGGCAGCTTTCCCTGTAGTTACGGGTCTCTACTCCAACAATCCCCTAACACTTACTTGTGGCTTGTCCTCGAGCCACTACCAATGGGCTTCTCTTGCTGTAGCTTCTCCTTGGCTTCCTGTGAAGTCTGCTTAAATTTGTCGCGAAGTCCTGCGACGTCGTTCCGCATAGCTTCGACACGCTCTTGTGCCGAGTCAAGCATAGCTTGACTAATACTGGAGTCTTCTATTGCATCAATTTCATTTCTGGTGGTAGTGAACTCCCTAACTTTCTGCTCAACCACATCGACTATCTCTGTGATTTGTTCTTGATATGGTTGAAGCAGGTCATTGATTTGTATCTCCTTTGCTCTCAACCGCTGCGCTTCCTGCTGCAAGTGGTTCATCTCTGTCATCTTTCTCATCTTCGGAAGAGCTGCTAAGATCTTAATTTCTTCCTTCATTGCTACTGTGGTATTCTCTATCTGCTGAATACTTTGCTGGATTTCTACTTTCTCGGGAGGCTCATCTAACTCTGACCATGTGTTCGTCGCATCAGCTAGCACTGACAGTGCATCGTCTATGCGAGATTTTGTATGTGCAGAAGTGAGTCGAAAGGCCTCTACTCTCGCTTCCTTGTCTTCCTGGTGGGTGCCTGGTGCTTGAGCCTCGAGCTCAGCAATCTGCGCTCTGTGGTCTTCCTCCATCTTGGCCACTGTTTCTTCCATCCTGGTCACTGTTTCTTCCAGAGCCTTTGCTCTGTCTGCAACTCTTCTTACCTTCTGGGGGAGAGGCAAGGCAAACTCAATGTTACATTGGGGTAACTCCAATGCGATGCTCTGTAGGACTTGAGAGAGATCCTATTCTCTTTCTTCATATGTTCTTAACTTGTCTGCCTTTTTTTGAAAGCTGGTGGCGAGTGCTGCATTCTTTTGTTTCAGCTGTCTGTTCTGTTTATAAGTCGTGAGCTCTCTATCCCTGAGCTTTGCGCTTAGCTACTGCTGGATCATCTGTAACTGATCGATGTGAAACTCTGTGAGGTTAACCTCGACAGGTTGCCTAATCTGTATCTGTACGTCCATCATTGAAGCAGGGAATCAGATGCTCCCTGGTGGTATCAAGACTGTATTGATACGATCCTTTGCCAAAATTTCCTCGCGGGAAATCGTCTGTGTTGAGCTTTCTGCTGCTGTCGCCTTTTCTGGCGGAACCTGTATCCTGGCAGTCTTCTCAGTAATTGCTTTTAACTCCAGAAGCTGCTTTTATACCATGCTATGTATCTTTTCCTGCGATGTCTGCATTGCCTCAAATGAGTCCTTCAACGTGTCATGCATTCTCATTGCCATGAGTTCGTAGTCATCCTCTGTCAATGTAGTCTTCAAAGGTAGTTTTATGGCTTTGTGATTTTTCTTCTTCTATGCCTCCGGTGTCTCTTCTTCTCCATCCTTTGTCGTCTGTGCCTCTAGTGGCACTTGCTGTGGATCTTTTCTCTTTTCTCTCGGTAGTGGTACTTCTGCTGTATCTTGTGTTTGGGAGCCCACTTTGTCTTTTCCCTTGTCCAATGGATCTGTCTGTGCGGTACCTGATGGTAGTGGTGTGGTATCCTCTAATGCCTGTTTGCAGTCGTCGTCAAAGTCTTTGATGACATCTGCGACATCCTGCGCTGTCATTCTGAACGAACCATTAGCCCAATCGTCCCTTTTAGACCTTTTTGGCCGCAGGTAGATTCTATGGCGGTCTGCCATAAAATCAAGCCAATTATCATATATGTCCACAGTATCCGTGCTGATCTGCGGCGTCTCTTGGACGATTTTCTTCAATAGTCTATAGTATTCATAGAATACTATCATATTGATCTTTTTCTTGGCTGGGATGCTGCTCTCCCATAAGTTGGTATAGCGCGTGCCTCTGGGCTCGCCACTTGCTAGCTGTCAAAACTGGGTATGGGGCGGCTCCTTCCACCCGACGAATGCACATAGTATAAGCAACCACGAGAAATGGAAGGGGTGGCTTGCCTCATCCTGGGCTGTCAAACAATCTTGCTGAAAAATATTTAACAAAAATAAAGACCAATTGAACTGTTCACCTTCTACAACTTGTATGGCAAGGTGAATTACTGATCCTATGAATTCCTTTGGGCGAACCTTGGTTAACAGTTTGCCTGCAAGCAGACTGGCTGTAAATCTGAGTGTATCATCCGCAATTGCTGTGAGGTCATAAGCCCGACCTCCTCGCTGTAGCTTATACTTGGAAACTAGGGTTGGTGGTAGCTTGGAATCCTTGGTATTTCCTGTTATATGTATCTTAGGGTCCTTACCAGTCTTGGATAGCCCGGTGATGCGGTGTATCAGGTCGACATTCAGGTCAACCATGTTACCTAACCAAAGGTAACCTCCATGTACACAAGAAAGTAGTATGCGCACCAAGACATTAACCTCTGCGCCTTGTCCAAAATGGGGTATTCTCAACAAATTGAGCAGACCTGACCGCTCAAGAACCTAGACATGTTCCATAGGAACATATTCATTGGCACCTGTCCTTGGGTTCTTCTGAATCGTAAGATACTGATCCGACCAGAACTGAGGATATGTGTTATTGTCTCCCAGGTTATAATCTACGAATTTAACAACAGCGACATATCCTAATAGATCTCCGTCTTCCTTTACTCTAGAATCAATCGGTGGTATGGGAACAAGAAACTTACCACTCTTGGGAATGTTTACCTTTGGTGTGCCTTCAACTCGTGATACAATGTTGTCTGGTGCGCTATGAACTGCTTCCTCCAGCTTCGGACTGGATTCTTCTGTTATCTGAGATTGGATTCTCATCCTTGGCAGCTGTCTGACCTGTGATGAACCTGGTTTCATACTCTTGGGTGGTGTCGCCATAGCGGATACAAGGCCTCCACGCTCGAACCTTTCGAAAATCGCTTCTATAGGTTCCTCCTCGGACAGAACCCACTGGGTGGAATACTTTGGATCGGAAATGGCTGCAAAATAGGGGAATCACAACACTCTGTAATGAAATTAGCTCTGCACAGGGAACACTTAACAGTTTACTCTATAGCTCTCGGCTCTCGCAAAAGTAACCGTCCTGAATGAATGATCTCTGCTTTTATGCTGAAGGCTATAATCCCGGATGCAACGGTCATCTAGGCTGAACTCGTCGGTGGTATTAATGCATGGACGAGACCACACCCGTCGTTTCGATCCTCATTAAATGCTGAAATCTGATCAAATTTTCCTCGAGCCCTATGTGCAGGCGCCGGTCTCGTCAAAGATTTTCCAAATTTGGAAAATTTAATATGCTGTTGCCAAATCTACGGTAAGGTATACCGGTCATTTCTTCATTAACTGCCTGTCAGAAGGTGACTTGACTGGCCCTTTGTCGTTTTTCAAAACTGGATACGTGGCACGGAGAAACATCGTGTTGCTGCCATGCCCCACCGCATCCCCTGCTCAAAACAAACTTTACACAGTTTTTTTTTCACAAGCCGCTTAATGTCTTGCGCAAAATGAACCGTCCTTATGCGATTCCTTATACTTAGAATACCTGCCGGTGTAGACTAATTCCCGGTGCGATGCCTCCTTTCAACTACACTGGACATTTGCACCGTCATAACTGTCTGAGTTAAGGCTGGGGTATGGAGTGGCTAGCACTGTAAAGCTTAAGCCTACTGCCATTAATCAATGTGGGAAGAAGATCCCCATTCAGTTTGCTGAGCTGAACGACTCCTCCCTCTGTAACTTGCTATATCTGATATGGCCCCAACCAATGCGTCTTGAACTTCCCTGGAAACTTAATAAATTTACTGTCATAGAGAAGTACTAGGTCTCCGATCTGAAGAGTCTTACTATTAATGTGTCTGTCATGCCAAGCTTTTTCTCGTGCCTTCTGCACTTTCTGATGGAATCCGATGATGAATCTGTCTTCCTCTAAGGTAAGCAGCTACACTAGCCTTTCATGCACCGTGTCTGTATCAGCCATCCTAGTGATCTGAGCAATTCTTAAACTGGGAAGAATATACTCCATAGGCATAAAAGCCTCTTGTCCATACACCAAGCTGAAAGGTGTATGTCCTATAAGTTTCTTACATGTCGTCCTATATCCCATAACACAGCATTAACCCTGAGGTCTCAATCGTTTCTTTGGCTGTTGCAGATCTTAGTAAGAGCATTTTCTAGAATCTTGTTAAAGGCCTCCACCGTACCATTAGCTTGTGGGTGGTAGGGAGTGCTCTTATGGTGCTGTATCTGGAATTATTCCGTCAAGGCCTCAATGGTGCAGTTCAAGAAGTGTGTTCCTTGATCGCTCATCAAAATTACTGGGCATCCAAATCTACTGATGATGTTCTCAAAGAGGAATTGTGCAGCTGTAGTAGCATCACAATTTCTTACTGCTTTAGCCTCCGCCCATTTGGTGAGGTATTCTGTTCCTGTGATGATGTATCTCGCACCAGTTCGTTTTCCTGGTGGGTTGATAGGACCCACAAAGTCTATAGTGCACTTGTCAAATGCGCGCAGCGTAATCTGCGGTCGCAGTGGCATTTCATCTCTCCACGAAGGTTTTCCTACCCTCTGGCAGATATCGCAACATCTGCAAAATTCCTTAGTATCCTTATGTAAAGTAGGCCACCATAATCCTGCGGTCAGGATTTTTTGCGCAGTCGGCTTTCCTGCGAAATGACCTCCTGCGGTACCGAAATGTGCTTCTTTGATAATGGCCTCTTTTTCATGCGGCATCACACATCTGCGCAGGACTTCATCTGGACCTAACTTGTATAACTGTCCTGTGATCAGGGTGAAGTATACTACTTTAACAACCAATTGCCTCTTTTGATGCTTGGTAAACTCATCAGGTGCCCATCCTGTAGTGAGAAAGTGAATAATATCAGCATAGTACTCGTCTGCGATCTGGATAGAAAACAACTGCGCATTTGGAAAATTGTCCTCTAGATTACTTGGTTCTTCTCCTGAGTCAATCTGCGACAGATGATTAGGTCCGGCATTCAATCTTCCTGGTTTGACAATAATTTCAAAATCATACTCCTGGAATAGGAGTAACCATCTGCAAATTCGTCCCCCTAACACTGGCTTATTGACCAAATACTTCAAAGCGGAATGGTCAGTAAACATCTTGAACAAGGCACCCAACAGGTAGTGCCTGAACTTCTGTAGCGCGTACACCATAGCTAAGCCTTCTCTTTCCGTAGTGGTGTAGTTTTTTTCTGTCGTCGATAGCTTTCTGCTTGAGTATGCGATTGGATGATCGATACCTCCTTCTCCTGGTTGCGTTAAAACAATCTCTAGTGCGATGCCAGATGCATCCACATGTACATGAAACGGCTTGGTCTAGTCTGGAAATACTAAGATGGGTGCTATAACCATCTTCTCTTTAAGTGTGTCTAGACTCTGCTGACATTCCTCATTCCATAGGAATTTTACATCTTTCTTTAACAGTTTTTCCATCGGTGTTGTAAACTTTGCGTATCCCTTGATGAATTTTCTGTAGTACCCGGTATGACCAAGTACTGTCCTCAATTGTTTGACTGAGTTGGGTGCTGGAAGATTTACAATGATGGCAATCTTTGCGGGATCTACCATCAAGCCTTGCCTACAAACAATGTGACCCAACAAAATACCTAATGGCGCACAGAATATAAATTTTTTCAGGTTTAGAGAAATATGGTACTGCCTACATTTTTCTAGCATCAGTCTTAAATCTCCTATGTGCTTGTCAATTAATCCAAATACAGTCCAATAATAAAAATAAACTTCTAAGAATTTATGGATGTACTCTTTAAATACAACAACTACTACTCTAGAAAAGATAGCTGGTGCATTCTTAAGACCAAAGGGCATTACCGTATATTGGAATGAGCCCCATCCTGTTGCAAAAGTGGTCTTAGATCGATCTTCTGGATGGATTTTGATCTGGTGATAGCCTGAAAAGCCATCGGTGAAGGAGTAGACCTCCTGTCCTCCCACATTGTCTAACACTTCATCAGTGAAAGGTGTCGGAAATGGATCATGAAGTGATGCATCGTTGAGTTTACGCAAGTCGACACAGATCTTGATGTCTCCTTTGGTTTTATTTTCTTGCACGACCATGGGACTAACGCATTCAATCTCTTCTATGGGCTCAATGATGCCTGCCGCTAGCATCTTATCGATCTCATCCTTAAATTTCTCTTTATAGCGCGGATTTAATCTATATGGACGCTGCTTAACTGGTCTAGCATCCTCTTTCAATGGTATCCTCATTACTCTTAGGTCTCCGACTATTCCCTTCATCTCTGTGAACTTGGTGGGAAATAAGTCCTGATAGTCATGTAGCAAGTCTGCAATCTGTCTGACTGTTTCATCGTTCCAATGGTCTCCAATAGAGGCAAACTTTGGTTCTTTGTATGTGCCAATGTTGATCTGTTTAATCTTGATCGGTTCTGTGATTGCTGGGATCTGTAGCTTCATTCCATCAACATCGCGAGTCCCCTCTGACTCCAGAATGTTGATGTTGCGAGGATCCTTATCCTCCTCCTCTGGTTCTGATGCAAAGTTATAACACTCCAGCGCCTCTTCTAACTCGATGGCCCACTCAGGTTGAGCTGACACTGATAGGGTACAATCCTCAAATATCTTAATCTTTATTACATCTAGGGGCTGATCAACACTTGGATACTCAGATTCAAAAGCGAAGGTGAGTAGAAAGCTTTCTATCATAAGTGGCCATGTAGTCATTCCCTTGCACAATTCAGTCTCTGTGTACCAGTTCCTTGGAACTGTATCCAAAGTGTGAATGAATCGGTGAACCCATTCATCCTTGAGAATGTCCAACCAATTCCGTTCACACGTCTGAATATGTGACCTGGGGTCACTTTCTCCTGTGTATCTCTGCTGGACATACTCTCTGTCGGTAGAGAATCTGATCGCCATTAATCTCTTAAGATCATCCCATGATGCGATATTCTCTTTATGTGCATACCACCATCTTGCAGGTGTGGCTCGTACTGCAAGGTCCATAGCTGCAATCCTTTGCTCGTGAGGAATTTGTTGTTCAAACTATGTGAGAAAGTCCTGGATATCTGTTAGACCATGAAATGATGGAATCTCATTGACCTCTGCGCCAATCCATCGTAGTGACTTAGTCATGTACGCACATCTACGCGCTGAGACTTCGTAAAGTCTGTTCTGCCATTTCTCTAGACCAACATCCGAATCTGATGCGCATGAGCTGTCGCATCGCCAAATAATGCTCCCTTCTGCGGTTGGATTAATGTAGTCGCTCTGGTTCGCAGTCATCTGATAGAGAATCTCCATGTTACGTGCCTCTTTCTCTTCTCGGATAGGTTCAATGTATCTAGGACCCTGAAGAGGATCTAACGGTGCGATGACCCAGATCTGCGCGTCCTCAAAGGTCATTTGTCTTCTCTTTAAGTTGATAACAGCCATGTTATCGATTGCCCAATCAATACCTAGTAGAGCTGGATATGGTCTACTATCGCCAATGATTTCTATAACTTCAAAGTCCGTAGAGTTGCGAACTCCTCCAATTTCAACTGACACCTGTGATAATTGACCCAGGGGTGATACTCGCTGCTGATTAGCTAATCTCAGATGGATAGGCGATCTGACTAACTTAGGGATACCTATCTGTTCCCATGTCTGCTTAGTCAGAACATTTACCTCTGATCCTAGATCTAGGATCACCTCATCCATTTCAAATTCTCCAACCTGTGCTATGAGTTGCATCTCTCTTCCTATTCTTGTATGTCCCATAATATTATGAACAACACGATGTGCACTGCTCACGAAAGAAGATGGCTGACATTGATCTATGATGCGCTGAAGTTCTCCAATATCTTGCTCATTTCTCATGAGTTTTAAACAACTCTATAGGAAGGATTGTACACTTCCTGCCAACTCGTCCTCATCGCA
Organism: Pseudotsuga menziesii; assembly: GCA_001517045.1. Classification (NCBI taxonomy): domain Eukaryota; kingdom Viridiplantae; phylum Streptophyta; class Pinopsida; order Pinales; family Pinaceae; genus Pseudotsuga; species Pseudotsuga menziesii. The sequence continues at coordinate 51,666 of LPNX010409244.1, read as the reverse complement.
AGCGCCCGATGTGGTAGCCTACGATATCTGTACAGGGCTAACGCCACAAGGTGCTTGCTGTGGTACGCCCCTAGACGGCGATACCTGTGATCTTGATTGCATAGGGTCATCAAAGAAAGTTTTAGCTTCCTGAAATATTTCTTTATTCTTCTGCAGGTCGAGTGGTGTTGATTTATTAGTAGCTTTGCGCACCCACTCCGGTCCTGTGTTCTTTTCACTATCCTGCGATCTTCCATTAGTAGAAGCACCGCTGCGAGTCACAATGTTGACTCTTGGTTCTGGCTGTTTCTGCTCAGCAGCAATAAGATGGATGTTCTGGTGTACTGCTGGCTTAGGTTCTCTGATCTTGGCTATCAAGGTAGGACATTCTTCTATAGTGTGGTCGTAAGATTTTCAATAGTTGCATGTGGTGGTGGGGCTCTGACAGTCCTTAGCATAATGTCCTATAACTCCACACTTGTAACAAGTAACCGGTCCGCGACCACGGCCAAATCCTTCTCCACGTCCTCGTCCTTTGAATCCTCCTCCACGACCAACATGAGCCTGATCATGCTGTGGTCCTGCTGCTGGACCCTGTGTTTCTGATTGGACTCTGTACAAGTCTTGCTTGCTCCCGACCATGAGATCATAGGCTCGGCAATCATGTTCATCATGGCCTACAGACTTGCAGAAGACGCAGTATAAGTTCTTAGGTGTCTGCACGTACTTCTGAAGTAGAGGGCATTGCTGAGGTGGGTGTCCTCTTGTTTTGCATATTTCACACCACGGCCCGTGGGTCTGTGGTAAGGGGTTAGGAGCCCCAGTTGCTAGATATTCTACAAAGACTGGATAGTTGTCTTTAGTATGGCCTTGTGCTTTACACTTTACGCACCATATGTCTTGCGCAACCTCTTTTCCTTTTCTAATCTCATGCATCTGTAACGTGAGATTAGCCAACTGATTTTGCAGGTTTGTCATACCTGTGCTAGTTTTAGCTAGAGGTGAAGCCTCTAGTTTCATCGCCATCTCCAATGTGTCATCCTACATTTGGATTTTCTGCTGCATTAATGGCAATCTTATGTGAGGGATCAGGGCTGCAATAAACCATTCCTTATGCTGCTCCGGCGCAAACTCAAAGCTGACTTGGTCTATAAGGGCTTTGAATTTCTGGTCAAAGTCCCACACTGACTCTGTAGGTAACTGTTTGATGTCTTTGATCTCTGTAATGCAATGTGACTCAGACTTAGGTTTCTTAAACTCTTTAATCATGGCGGTCCTGACCTGAACAAGTGTTCTGGGTATCGCTGAGGTATACTTCATATACCATGTTAAGGCTCGTTATCTAAGTGTGGTGACCAACTATACAAGTTTAATATTATCATCATGGATTGTTTTAATGGTCCACACGGCTTCACATAGAAACCAATGTTGCTCTGGGTCCTCTGCCCCTGTACCCTTAAAGATAGGTAGCTTCATGTCATCCCCCATTCTATTTCTACGTGGTGGATGTTGATTTGCTGTGTTACTACCATTCGGCGGTGTAGGTGGAAGTGATGTAGCGGCAGTATGTACTGTCTGGGAGCTACTAGATGGAGTTCCTACGGGATTGTTCTGAGTCTCGATCTGTTTCTGTGGGGTATAAGGGTGGTAAGGGATACCCCCTTCTGTTCTGTCTGTTTGGCTATGACTCTGTTGTTTAGTACTATCTGAACTGTCTTCAAATATGGGAGATCTGAAATCTACTTTGTATTTCTTTCCACTACGTGTACGTCCAATGTCATCGAAATCACTCTCAAACTCTTGTGACATTACAGTTTGTTAACTTATTGATTTGAAACCATATCCATTACTCCTTTTTCATGTAATAACATCTTAATGGACAAGTTTAAAGATTTTAGGTACTTACCACAATATCCTTTGAATAAGTACCGCCCAGCCTCGCTGAAGCTTTTTCTCTGTTCAACTGCAAACTCTGTGACAAAGCCTTCTAGCACACTCGCAAGCCAGAATTCTACTGTCCTTGTAATGGGATTATCAAGGTTCTTCATGGTCTGAATCAGCTCCGGTGTCCAGACAATGTTTCTTTTCTTCTTGAATATGTTCTTATCAGTCAACTTTGATAACCAGTCGTAAAGCTCGTTTCCATAGGTCACAAAAAATATCGTATGCAGGTCTGTAAAGATATGTTTTTGTAACCAGTCCTATGTACTCAGTCTAGGACTCTTGTTCTCATGTTCGGAAAACTCTTTCTCCTTAGACCCAACCCACTGGTTGAGTTTGTCTCTAGTAGGATGCCAACAGAATATCAGTGCTCAGTTTGTTCAAAACCGACAACGGAACCATTTGTTGGTCGCTATGGGCAGACCCAGGTTTACTGTAATGTACCAACAACACCCTTAGCTCACTGGCCCTTTCGGTGACAGACCGGGGAGCGGCCTGAAGTCTCACCCGAAGTGATTCTAATGGGTTGGCCAAAGACTCAAGTGTCTTCGACCAGGTTCTGTAGCATCCTATGTGCGCCTCGCAGCTCTTCTTAGCCCGTGAAGTCTCTTTCTCTCCGCGATGCATAGTTTCCTCTTACTCGCGATGACTCTAGCCCTTATCGCATCACCGCATCCTCAACAACACGTAACTCTCTCCTGCGCTCGACCCTTAACCTGTGGTACCGCGCACCACAGCTCCTCTGATGGTGCGATATCGCCTCCCTGCGATATCCTACCGCTGCGACTCAGCGTACCTAGTGTTACTTGTGTTCGACTTACAAGACTCAACATACAAGGCTGCTTTATACTGCAACTCTTAACTGTCTTGATTGAAACATAGACAAACTCTTATACATAATACTTAAAGACTTCAACTTACATTTATCCTTCTACAATACTNCAAACTCTTATACAGAATACTTAAAGACTTCAACATGCATTTATCCTTCTATAATGCTGTGAACTGAATAACACATACATACATTTAACTGTAAGCAAAGTCCATGTAATGAGTGATGGATACAACAAGTAAATACAATCACATGAATCAATCACATAACACTCTAATTTTACATGGTTCACTTCCAGGGTAGAATCTACATCCACATAATTGTGTTTTATTATATCTTGAGAGAGCAGACAGTCCTGCTACACCGCATATGCAGCTAGAGATCTTCTGGGTAACTCCGCACTCACTTCCTAGAGCCCTTCTCTCCTAGATCTCTTCTCTATCTCTATATTGCCTTCTTACAATATTCTCTCTCTCTCTCTCTGTCAATCCCTGCAGATTGTTACATACATGCTCAATGAGCTAGCTACTGGTTACAATAAGATAACTACTGCTGATAACAGAACCAGAGCTCAGCTTCTATATTACAACGATCTGAGTGTCTACTTGTCTAACTACCCAACCCTTTTACAATACAAAATATAACCCTTTATAGGCAGCGTGAAGGTCTTGCCATTACAACACTGTGGGCCTGTCCCAACAGTAACCCCAAAACCCTAACTAGTGACAGTCGGCATATATGTACTTGGGGTAGCCACTTTCCGTCACACCACTGCTCTCTGTAGTCTTCCATGCTTCCCGACGCTAACCATGGGTACTGTGCACCGCTTCCCGTT
>LPNX010409244.1:4523-46797 GCA_001517045.1 Pseudotsuga menziesii | reverse complement strand
TTATGAGGGTAGCTGAGCCCTCCTGTCTTCCACCGCTGCCTTCAATGCAGTGGGTGAGCTCTCTCTTCTCGGCCGCTCAGGTACTGTCGTCTTCTTTGACTTCTCTGCCCCTGTAGTCATAGTTTTCGGCTCTTCTCTGCAGCTAGAAACATGCTACGGAGTTGTATCTTTACCTTATCTCTTCATCTTTGCCAAACTGTCTATCCACCAAAATGGCAGCTTTTCCTGTAGCTGCGGGGCTCTACTCCAACAAAGACTACACAGAATACCTCACTCCCGGCCTGCTGCAAATGTTTAAAATTAATCCTTGGACTATCTGACTGTTGAATTTAACTGCCCAAATGTCTTCAAGTCTTCAATTTTCTTCCAACTGGCGCGCTAAGAAAACCTTAAATTCTCTCTGTAACTGCAAATTCCAGATTTTTAGCAGATGTCTTCGTTCCAATTCGCCTCCAGCTTCATAATGCATATGTGTAAAACTTCTTTCCCATCAATCTCGGCTCGTTCCTTGATCTGTCATCATTTGCCCAACCTTAACTGTTGATTGCCACGATCTCCTTCATGTCATTGACCACACCTGTTTGCATGATTATTTATGCTGAAACACGTATCGAAAACTCTTTACACATGTGATTAGTCATCCAGGAGAGCAATCATGAGAAAATTTGGCGAAAAAACCAACGAACTTAGTGCCCACGATATTCTTGTAGCGCCGCAGTGTAAAATTTTAGCTGTTGCGCTACAAGAATATTTTAAAATCAAATTTGGCGCTTTTTTAGTCATTAATTCCAATTTAAATGAGGTTTATATGATAGACCTTTCTCTTAGAGTATATTTGTGAAATCCTTAATCAATATAAATCCTATAGAACCCTTCAGAACCTAAGGAAACAACAAATAATAAAAACCTAAAGGCAAAAATTCAAAATTTCACTTTAAACCAATATTTCATGAAAGTAAGCTAATGATCAAAATTCAAACAAAAATCACAATCAAAATATGAAACTGAAGAAAACAAGTTCATGACTTAACACTTCCTTCTTCAATCAAGAAGCAAATATTGAAGAGCCATCTTTTTCTATATCTCTTGAAGTAGAATATACTGAATCATTTTCTTATGATACCGACGATGAAAAATAAGTGACTAATAGAGTTTCTATTGCTATTGATGATGATTCACTAACACATTCAGTGTTCTCTATGTCTTCTATCATGGATTCTGAGATCCATATGCCATATCCTTCACACCTTGTGCATACATCTCTCATTGATGGTGCGCAACCCAGTTACTTCTTGGATGTTTGCTTAGCCAAATCAAGTTATTTTAGTGTCTTGCCACTTACCATACTTGATCCCATGTGCTTCTGCAACTCATCGTTTTTTCTTGGCACTCATTCTCAGAGCCTCCTTGAAGATTTTGAACACCACTATCTTTCCTCCTTATATACTTCTACCACAGAGGATTCTTTATCAGTTTATCATCTAGAAGATGATATATTTTCTTCTCATGAGTCTACTGACATGCTTATATGTGATTTCTTGGATTGTTTAGATGTTAGATCAACCGATGGAGTCTTTGCATTCACACTCCTTGATCTTATGACCTCTCCTAATTCCTACATGATCACTTGCGCATATCATCTCTGTGTAAATGAAGATGGAGGCATTATATATTCGCTTGGATAATTATTTCACCTATCTGGAGCTGATTTTATCTCTATTGGTTCAAAGTTCAATTCATCTCATCATCTTGGATCTGATTACAAGTCTCAAGATCCTTCAGTCTTGCTTTCACGTTATTGGATCTTAGTTGTTCTACATGGTCCCCGTTTCCATCCTGCAGCTGTTTATGTTTTTGATCCAGGTGAGAAGATTTCTGTTCTTCCCAAGAAGAAGATTCCTCCAGAAATCAACATTTAGTTTGGAGCAGCATCAACAACAGTTCAACATTTTTGGTTTGCTTATCATGTCCTTTCTTGAGGGAGGATTTTCCCCATGTGGGTTTCCCTCTTTCCTGAACTTTTTGGACATAGTAATTGTTAAAGGGTGACCATCGCCTTGTTGTTGGACCCTATATGCATTCATATGCATATATATTTCTGATATATCATCATAAAGTCAGACTTAAAGGGGGGTGTGGGAATATAATAAACCCACTCAATACTTAGGATAACATAATTAATCATTATTTGATTAATTATCTTCCCACTAGCTTAATCAGTTGGTTTCCACTTGCACCTTAAAGTCAACACATGCCATCTATACCCCAATAATGACTTATTTACGATCCTTGGTTGATCTTGATCACTTTATTGACTCCCAGAAGTAGTAACTGCGCTTTCCTGTAGATTCTACTTTATTATGCTTTATCCAGCTTTTCTATGGATAATGTAAAGCTAGTTAACTAGGAAATTCGAAGCTTTTGTTACTAATCCATCCTCCATTATTTTCTCTCCATATTTTAGGATTAGCAAGTATTTCCTTCACTCATCATCACTCACTCATTCTATTGCTAATTTGTGAGGTCCTTGATAGATTAAGAAAGTTCTTTAGTCAACTATGGGGATTTATCATAATTAGTAAGTCTGATTTATGAGCTAGCAATGAGTTGTCTTCCATCAACTCAAATATCCTTTATAAGCCTTGTATTGCAATTGTAATAATATCAGTTATCATTTATTGATCATTCATTAATGTGTGTTCATTAATTCCTCTCCTTCTCTCCCTATGCTAATTCTCTGCAATTTTTTGTGAGTTTAATTGTGTGCCTAGATCCTTAGCCAGTTTATGAAATTGCTTATGCCATCAAGGATTTAGAATTTCTATAGAAAGATGGTGCTTAGTGAAAAACTAAAGAGAATAAACATGGTAAAGGATGAGGATATGGTCACCTATCTGACTTGTATAACTCGCGTTAGAGACAAGTTGGTAGCTGTGCGGGAGAAATTGTAGGGTGGAGAGTTAGTTCGACAAGCCTTAAATGGTGCGACTAAATCATGGGTAGTATTTTTTGAATCCATTATAGCCAGAGAAAACCTTCCCAAGTGGGATCGTTTGTGGGATGATTTCACATAGGAGGATACCTGAAGAGGGTACATTTAGGGGCCTTATTCTACAACACATTAAGAGGAAGATGTGGCACTTTCCGTGAAGGGAAAGCATAAGTTCAATTCAGGAGAGAAAAAGAAAGACTTGAGTAAGGTCAGATGTTTTGTATGCAACAAGTACATGCATTATGCAGGCCAATGCCCTCATAAGAAGAAGAATAAGCAAAAGAGGGATGAGCAGGTAGCAATGACACAAAAGGTTAATGAGTTTACCAACAGGTTTGTGAGGGACTTCTCTCTTGCCTCTTTTGTTGTTGGTCATGATAACAGTCATCCTAAGGTACATGTTGATGAGATATGGATTGTGGACTGCAAGCACTATAGTCATATGAATGTAGTGTGAGAAGCATTCATATTCCTCCAGGATACTCCTGAGTAGACCTTCAGAGGTTAGGATGACACAGAGCATGTGATTCGAGGAGTAGGAAGAGTAAGGTTCCTACTAGATTGTGGGGAACTCTTAGAGGTAGATGGATTTCTTTACATTCCATGACTGAGAGTGAGAATTCTCTTAGTATCATCTTTGGATGATGTAGGATTCTCTGTTGTGTTTCAGAGACAATTAATTTCCAATTATCCCATGGGAGCTAACCCAATGTTGATTGGTCAGAGGATTGGTGGAGAGTATGTGGTGTTGGGAAGACATACTTCAGGAACAACTTGGTGGATGTCATAGTCCTCGTTATACTCTGAAATGGAGTTGTAGCAAGATGCTTTGAGTTTGGATGAGCCTTTGGAGAGTCAGTACACTGGGCATAGATATGATTGAGATGCTCATTCTAGTACTGACTAGAGATTGAGTTGGTATGAGATGATTGAAACAGACTTAGCTCAAGAGCAAGATGAATCATCTCAAGGAAGGGAGATTAGGTTCTGATCAGTTGATCCACTTGATGATAGCTTCACAGGTTGGCTACAAAAGAGACTCATAGGTAGAATGAGTCTTGGATTAGTGATGTGGTCTTAGAGAGTGCGGGAGGCTCCTTTCGATACCACTAGGATGGAGGAGGATCAAAGTACTTTAGGTCATAGGGAAACCGAGGAAATCAGGACATACATGACTGCAACATAGGACTTGTTGGATCCAGGCATCAGTTTTGGTCGGACATCCCTCGTTATGAGGGAGGGTTGAGTTATGGTGTAACTCAGGATGTCCTCCATGCAAACTGCCTAGCATGGAGGTGCTTATTAGCTCAGGAAGGAGGGTAGAGTGTGAGATGCAATCTCCATGTGTCATGGATCCAACAATGGAGAAATGCAGTTCTTCAAAGTCACTTTTGTCAGTTACATGCAAAAGTGCACACATGCAAATTTTGTAGCAGTTTGGTTTTTGGCACCAAAAGTGAAATTAGGGTTTTGGAACCCAAATTAGGGTTTGGTGACCTAATTTAAATTTGAGTTATAAAAAGGAAGTAAGAGTGAAATAGAATATTATCTTTTGTGTGTATCAAGAGATCAAAGAAAATGGGAGCAGATGTTTACCAAAGGAGGGCGAACCATTTGAGAAAGCTGGGGGTGCATTCTCGAGGGCTGTGAGAGGTCAGATTCTCAGAGAGTGAGGAGATATATCATCAAGGCAGTGAAAGAAAGAGAGTCTTGACTGAGCATCTTCAGATACTGAAGAGAAACAAAGTGAGCAATTGGAGGAGGATGTGAGGAAGAAGATGTCACATGTGTGGGGCGCGATGGAGCTTCTGCATATGTGTGGGAGTCTAAGAGGGCCCCGAGAGTTGAGGTCTTATTTAGTGACTAAGGAAAGGTATTAAGTGATCAGTCATATACTGACTGAGTGCATAATAGATGAGAATTTTTTTTAATAGAGAGGACACAACTATAACCGTTGGGGGATGTTTTCAGTGTTTGAGGACACAAGTCACCTTCCATAGCCGAGCAGACCAGAGCAGAGAGATGAGGGAGAATCCTTTAGAAAGATAGAGATAGTGTATAACATCCAATGACTGGAAGAGTCAGATTTACAAAATCCAGCATGAGGTTGTACTGGTGGGGGAAAATTTTCCAAGAAGCATTAGTTGCAACTGCTACAAATCTAGGGATTTGGCCCTTCGGGGTCTCTAGTTATTTCTCTAAATTTGACTGTATGTCTTCTATATTTTATTTGATATGGGATTGAGAAAGTAGAAATACCCACAGATAGATGGTTTTCCTCATTGGTTTTCCAAGGTAAATATCTAAGTCATATGTGATTACCGGATTGTTGTATAACTATTTCATGTACTGCAAAGTTCTAAATTTGTTTGAAGTGTAGTTCATCTTGGATTAGTGAATATTGTAGCTGAGTTGTTTATCCTGAATTCTCAGAGTGAGTTGATACCTATGAGAAAAACTAATATGGTATCAGAGCCTTGTTAGAGGTTAGAGGAGGACAATCACACTCATATCTATGAGCAACATACTGGATCTATGTGAGGATTTAGTGGAGGAGTCGGATCTGTGAAGAGGGTTACCAGATCTACTAGATTTGAAGAGTAAGGTTGACGTCTGTGACTCTAGAGGTCATATCCATTATATATGAAGAGTTGGAGTCTAGATCTGAGATAGTTCTAGCTAGTATTAACATGATAGAGACCATATCTATCATGATCTATAGTGCAGGTGTCAGTTATGAGTTGGTGGAGGTAAGATCTATTGAATTTGATTGTTGGGGTTAAGATCTGAGATAGATCTAGTGGTTATCATTAGGATAGAGACCATATCTACCTAGTTCTAAAGTGAAGGTGACATATTTGAGTTGGTGGAGGTCAGATCTATCAGATCTTATTGCTGGAGGATAGATCTGAGATGTATCTTTTAGATCTTGTCGTGTAAGGGCCAGATCTGAGTTTTTCTCATTTTGATAATTGGTTTCTAAACTAGATTGACGAGAGAGATGGCTAGTAGTTTACGTGTGGAGGATCAGTTCAATGGGGCCTCAAAATTCAATGCATGGAGGCTGAGGGTTGTGTTGTTTCTGAAAGAAAGTGAGCTGCGGTAAATTATGTAGTGCATAGATACGAATCGAATTACTATCTTACATATGCTATGACAAAGGCCTCTTATGAAAAGAAGAACTTTAAGGCTCAACAGATTCTCCTTGATGCGATCAAGGATGACGCCATCACACACATTTCAGGAAAAATTAATGCATATGATATGTGGGATGATCTAACAAAACTATACCAAATTTATGATCAAAATAGAAAGATGGTACTTTGTGAGAAACTGAAGAGCATCACGATGGTCACATATCTGACTTGTATAACTAAGGTTAGAGATGAGTTGGAAGCTGTGGGGAAGAAAGTGGAGGATGGAGAGTTATTTCGACAAGACCTGAATGGTGTGACTAAATCATGGTAGTATTTTTCGAATCCATTGTAGCCAGAGAAAAAATACCCAAGTGGGATTGTCCATGGGATGATTTCACATAGGAGGAGACTCAGAGAGAATAAATTCAGGGCTCTTCTTCTACAGAACTAGAAGAGGAAGACGTGGCACTTTTTGTGAAGGGAAAGCAAGTGTTCAAGAGAGGTGAGTAGAATAAAGACTTGATTAAGGTCATATTTTTCACATTCAATGAGTACAAGGATTATGCATGCCAATTCCATCATAAGAAGAATAATAAGGAGAAGAGGGATGAGTAGGTAGCAGCGACAGAAGAGGTGGATGATTTTACCAACAAGTTTGAGAGGGAGTTATCTCTTTCCTCTTTTGTTCTTGGTCATGATAGTAGTCATCCTGAGGTACAATTTGATGAGAGATAGCTTGTGGACTGCAAGAACAACAATCATATGACTGGAATGCGAGAATATTTAATATTCCTTCAGGATACTCCTAAGCAGACCTTTAGAGATTATGATGACACAAAGCATGTGATTCGAGGAGTAGGAAGAGTAAGGTTCCTACTAGAATGTGGGGAACTCTTAGAGGTAGTTGGAGTTATTTACACACGAGGGATGAGAGTGAGCATACTCTCAGTATCATCTTTGGATGATGTAAGCTTCTTTGTGGTGTTTCAAAGATAGTTGATTTTCACTTATCCCATGGGAGCTGACTCAGTGTTAATGGGCCACAATATTAGTGGAGAGTATGTGGTACAGGGAAGACTTAATTCAAGAACAACTGGGTGGTTGTCATAGTCCTCGTTAGACTCTATATGGAGTTGGAACAAGAAGCTCCCATTTTGGATGAGCCTTTCAAGAATCAGCCCACTAGACAGAGATATGAGAAAGATGATCATTCTAGTACCAACAAGAGATTGAGGTGGTATGAGATGAGTTGGATGGAATTATATTAGGAGCAAGATGAATCATCTCAAGGCAGGGAGATCAGGTTCTAATCAATTGATCTGCTTGATGATAGCTTCATAGGTTGGCTACAACAAAGACTCAGAGGTAGGATGAGTCCTGGATCAGTGGTGTGGTCAGAGAGAGAGAGAGGCTACTTCTGAGACCACTAGGATGGAGGAGGATAGGATTACTTCAATTCATAGGGAGATATAGGTAGTTATGACTTACGTGACTGCAACATAGGACTTGTTGCATCTATGCATTAGTTATGGTGGGTCATCCCTCATTAATAGGGAGTGTTGAGTTATGGTGTAACTCAGGATGTCCTCCATGCAGACTACCTAGCATGGAGGCACTAATCAACTCATGCATGAGGGTAGAGTGTGAGATGCACACTTCCATGTGTCATGGATCTAAGTGAGGAGACATGCAGTGCTTCAAAGTCACCTTTTCCAGTTACATGCAAAAGTGCATGCATGAAATTTTTGTGGCAGTTTGATTTTTAGAACCAAAAGTGAAATTAGGGTTTGGTGACTTAATTTCAAGTTGAATTATAAAAAAGAGGTAAGAGTGCAAGAGAAGATTATCTTTTGTGTGTATCAGGAGATCTTAGAAGTTGCGAGCAACAGTTGACCAAAGGAGAGAAAATTATCTGAGAAATATGGGAGCACATTCATGAGGGAAGCGAGAAGTTAGATTCTTGGAGAGTGAGGAGATCTATCATTAGGGTAGTGAGAGAGATAGTATTCACTAAGAAACTTTAGAGAAAAAAGAGAAACAACAGAGTGAGCAGCTGGAGGACGAAATGAGCAACAACTCGTCACACGTGTGGGGTGTGATGGAGATGTTGCACACGTGTGGTAGGTTGAGAGGGAACACACAGATGAGGGTATTATTCAGTGACTAAGGAAAGGTATTCAGTGATCAGTCAGATGCTGACTGAGTGCAGAATAACTGTGATGTTTTTCTGAGCAGAGAGGACGAAAGTATAACTGCTGGGGAATGTTTCAGTGCTTGAGGATGCTGTTCATCTTCCAAAGTCGAGAATATCACAGAAGAGAGCTGAGGGAGAATCCTTCAGAAAGATAGATATAGTATAGAAATCCAGTGACCAATATAGTTAGATTATAGAAATCCAGTGTGAGGGTGTACTGTTGAGGGAGAATTTTCCAAGAAGCAACAATTACAACTGCTGCAGATCTACGGATTTCTCCCTTCCGGTTCACTAGCTTCTTCTCTAAATATGATTGTAATTCTGTAGTTTATTTTCTCTGGACTCGAGAAAGTAGAAAGATCCACATATAGCTGGTTTTTCCCATTGTGTTTCCATGGTAAATTTTTGAGTCATATGTGTTGCAATTTCTAAATTTGTGTGAAGTGTAGTTCATCTTGGATTAGTGAATATTATAACCGAGTTGTTTATCATGTTTTCTCAGATAAAGTGGAGACCTATGATAAAAACTAATATGGTATCATATCCTCGTTATAGGTCAGAGGAGCGAATCACACTTAGATTTGTGAGCAACATACCATATATGTTTGAGGATTCAATGGAGGAATTAGATCTACGAAGAGAGTGACCAAATATACTAGATATGAAGAGTAAGGTTTAGATCTATGACTATAAAGGTCATATCCATTATATCTGAAGAGTTGGAGTCTAGATATGAGACATATCTAGTTGGTATTAGCAGGATAGAGACTAGATCTATCCAGATATACAATGTAGGTGTCAGATATGAATTGGTGGAAGTCAGATCTATTAGATTTTATTTCTAGGATTTAGATTTGAGACAGATATAGTGGGTATCACCAGGATATAGACCAGATCTATAGTGCATGTGCTATATCTGAGTTCGTGGAGGCCATATCTATAAGATCTTGTTGCTAGAGGATAGATCATTAGATGAAATTTGGGGTCTAAAATGGGCCTTATAAGAAAAAACGCCAACAATAAATTTTGTGAGTTGGAATTCAGGAACCAATAGAATTTCAATAAAACGAGTCAACCATAATGGTTGAATGGACATATTTGTCATAAAAGAAAACTACTTTTTTTGTTCGTATTTTTGACATATCTCCCTGTGTTTTTACTCAAATTTCGAGCGGGAAAGATCATTGGATGAGGAATTTAATTCTACATCCAACGAGTACCCACACTGCATACTTTTGATAGATCCTTCTACCCAAAAAATAATAAATACTTGAAAAAATGTGATGATGACATCATTATCACATTTTTTCAGGTATTTCTTATTTTTGGTGTAGCAGGGTCCGTTAAAAGTATGTAGTGTGGGTACTCGTTGGATGCAGAATTAAATTCCGTATCGAACGAGCTCCCCCTCTAGAAATTTGAGTAAAAACACATGGAGATATGTCGAAAATACGAACAAAAAAAGTAGTTTTTTTCATTCTTCCTCCAAAATTAATAACTATTATTTTATTATTTTATTATTTTTCTTAGGAGGCCCATTTTAGACCTCAAATTTCCTCTAATTCTTAGATATTGGCATGTAAGGGAAAGATATGAGTTTTTCTCATTGTGACAGTTGGTTTATGACTCAGATTGACTAGAGATATGGATAAGAGTTTGTGTGTGGAGTATCGGTTGGATAGGGCCTTAAATTTCAGTGTATGGAAGGCTAGGGTTGTGATGTTTCTGAAAGAAAGTGAGTTGTGAGACATTGTGGAGAGCACATATACAAATCCCATAACTATTCGTATAGATGCTACATCAAAGGCCACTTATGAAAATAAGAACATTAAGGATCAACAGATTCTCCTTGATGCAATCAAGGACCACGTCAACCCACACATTTTAGGAAAAAGTAATGTATATGAGATGTGGGATGCTATGATGAAACTATACCAAAACTTTAATGAGAATAGAAATATGGTACTTCGTGAGAAACTGAAGAGCATCAAGATGGTCAAGGATGAGGAGATGGTTACCTATCTGACTCTCAACTTAGGTTAGCAACGAGTTAGCAGTTGCAAGGGAGAAATTGGAGGATGAGGAGTTAGTTCAACAAGCCCTGAATGTTGCGACTAAATCATGGGAAGTATTTGTCGAATCCATTGTAGCCAGAGAAAACCTACCCAAGTGGCATTGCTTGTGGGATGATTTCACATAGGAGGAGACCCAAAGAGGATACATTTAGGGGTCTTCTTCTACAATAGAAGAAGAGGAATATGTGGCACTTTCCGTGAAGGGAAAGAGGAATTTCAAGAGAGGTGGGAAGAAGAAAGACTTGAGTAAGTTCAGATGTTTTTCATGCAATGAGTACGAGCATTATGTAGGACAATTCCCTCTTAAGAAGAAGAATAAGGAGAAGAGGGACGAGAATGTAGCAGCGGTAGAAGAATTGGATGAGTTTACCAACACGTTTGAGAGGGAGTTCTCTCTTGCCTCTTTTGTTATTGGGCATCATAGAAGTCAACCTAAGGTACATGTTGATGAGAGAAGCCTTGTGGACTACAAACACTGCAGTCATATGACTGGAACATGAGAAGCATTCATATTCCTTCAGGGTACTCCTAAGAAGACCTTCAGAGATTATGTTGAAACAGAGCATGTGATTCAAGGAATAGGAAGAGTAAGGTTCCTACTAGATTGTGTGGAACACTTATAGGTAGTTGGAGTTATTTACACACTAGGATTGAGAGTGAGAATACTCTCAATATTATCTTTGGATGATGCATGCTTCTTCGTGGTGTTTCAGAGATGGTTGATTTTTACTTATCCCATGGGAGCTGACCCAGTGCTGATGGGGCATAGGATGGGTGGAGACATTAAGGGAGTTTTGAGGTAAAAAATGGGCCTCAAAACAAAAAATGTACCATTAAAATTCACTTTATAAGAACCAATAGGATTCAAGATGATGATGTCAACCATAAGGGTAAAATTCGTAAAAAACAATGTAAGGAAAAATAAAAAACTACTTTTTCTTATTGTATTTTTGGCATATCTATTAGGATTATTAATCCTCCCTTGTCCAATTTGGTCATATGTCTAAATAAGGAGTCATGTCTAAATAGAGAGTCCATCCAGTCTATTTTTAGTCACTAGCACCATTGGGTCCAGTTGGCCTAATTGGGGCGCATGTTTCAGTTACTAAAGTGTGGGGAACACTAATTGAGGCCTACTGCCACTGATTGCACTTGCATGCATCAATTTAGGAGCCTCTTAGACTAATCCCTACAATTTAGGAGCCACTAGGAATGCCGATACCAGCCAAGGTCAGTTGAATTGAGTTGGTGACTAGTCAAGCTAAGTTAGGAGTCAGTTACTTTCAGTTCTAGTCCTCTACTTTCAGTTAGCACTAGGTTTGCATGGCTGCATGCAGGAGAGGCACATTTCTTACCTACCTCAGTTAGTTATCCTCAATAAACACTGAATTAGACACTTGAGTTGTGTTTTAGAACTCCGATGAACTCCGATGATGATTTAGACAAGGTCAGTTAACCATCGAGTCCTCCGATAATGATTTAGACAAGGTCTTAATTACCTAGAGTCAAGTAGAGTGTAATCAATTTGAAGTTCCTCATGTGGATTCGAATCGCTTGTGGATATTTAGCCATTGTACTTCATTGTAATTATTATCTGATTACTTTTTTAATTATTGAAAGCATTCACAGTTGAAAGCCATTTTTGCACTGTTTCATTCTTCAATTGCTGAGTAAATTGTGTCATCTATTTTGTGAGTTGCGTGTTTGTCTACAGATCTATGTGATCAATTTATATGATATCAGAGCTTCGATGGACAAGGCACCTCTCCTCCTCAAATCTCCAGCTAGATCACTTTTTTGAGCAAAATTGCTCCTTCTAGTATTGCACCAGAAGCGGATAATTTACCACTTAATATCCCAAGTTAGGAAATTGTTGATCAAGCTTGCTTGATCAAATATGCTGTGTGTGAAGGAAATTCCAAAAGTGCAGACTATCGGCCTTACTTTGTATGTTTTACTGTGTGACAGGTTATCATCTCTTCTCACAACATTTGCTACAAGCAACACTTTATTCTCAATGCATTCTCTTTAGCAGCTCAGTCCTCCTTACTGCATTCAAAATGGCTCATTCAGTAGATCCTCTCACTCCCTTCAACTATCACCAGTGGAAGGAAGACATGGAGGTACTACTCTGCACCGAGAAGCTCTTCAGACTCACAAAATAAACAGAGGTAGTGCCAGTTCTGAATCATGACAAAGAAAAGTACTTGAACAGGCTTGATGAATCTCATGGATACTTATTCTCCTCAGTTTCTTGAGATCTTCAATTCCACATCCAAGGATTGAAGACTCCCAAGGAAATTTGGGACAAGCTTTCTTCCTTATTTGATAAGCAGGATGAGATGAGGGTCCATCAGCTAGAAAATGAACTAATCTTTCTTAATCCATCCAACTTAGAATCATTGAATAATTTTTTCACAAAATTCAAGAACTTGATATACTAGTTGAAGCAATGCAAGGTGGAGAAGGAGGATGATCAGCTCATTCTTTCCATTCTCTAAAAAATAAGTTCAGAATACTTAGTATTTGTGTCAACTTTTCAATCGGTGAGGATCACTACTCCAAATTGGAATATGCCCACTCTTGATTCTTTCATTGCATCTCTCACTTATGAGCATGACAAGTTGATCCAAATATGGATCATTCGATCTTCTAGAGATCAAGCATTGGTTGCAGGAGGACCTAAGGGAGTGAATGATAAAGGAAAGCAAAGAGATAAGTCTCCTGTGAAGAAAGAGCAGTCAAATGAGCCTTCAGGTTCGAAGAGAAGCAAGAAGAATGAAAAATGCAAGGTCCTCTGCTCTTACTGTGGAAGGGGATTTTATTCATAAAGCTCCTGTATGAGAAGACAACTTGATGAAATGGCTCTTATTTTGAAGAAACATAACATTTTTGCACCTGCTAGCGCAAGGAAGGATGACTCTGAAGAAGAAGATGAAGAATACCAAAGGAAGGGCCATGCACTAAAGGCTTTCTACTCATCAACAAATGTATTCCTCATTGATTTTGGAGCTTCCAACAATATGGTTGCATCTAGAGAATCATTCTCTTCTTTTCAGTCCTTTGATGGTCCTAGTATTTAGATGGGAAATAACAGTAAAGTCCAAACAAAAGGGAAGGGATATATCATGCTTGAACATGGAATATTCAAAGATGTGCTATTTGTTCCCTCCCTATCTTCAAACCTATTATCTTTCTACCAGATGATCCATACTGGCTCTCCAAAGCAAGTGATATTTGGTCCTGACTCAGTAGAGATCACATATATCTCTACTGGGAACATCATAGTGAAAGGTGTTGCAAATCATGCCTCAAAAGCATATGATTTCTCACATTTCATGCCTCCTTCAGAACTAGTGCACTCTTAGCAACCACTTGCAAGGGAAGGTAAAATCATTTCATTTGCTTCTTTTGCAGCTTCTACTAGTATTGAAGATCCATCCTTTTCAGTTTATGAGATTGAGATTCAGGGTGATTCTGATCTAGATTCAGTCCCTACTTCCAAACTAGAAGCTAGGAAGATGAACAAAAACCCATCTAACACTCAGAATGGAAATACCCTTGCGCTATGCCATGCAATCTTACCTCGTTCGGAGAGATGCAATAGACTCCCTGTAAGATGCTACATGGAAAGGGCTCTGTCTCACTACATTCAGAAGAATAGATGTGATCATACACCTCTTCATCTATCAAGAGACAAATGTTACATTCCTCCTTCCTTCCATCATCAATTTTGGAGAAGAAGGAGAAGTCTACATGCCAGGCCCCAGAATACATGTGCACAACACATCATGCATGCTGCTTCGCTACTTCACAGAGATGAAGATTGCAGCAACATATTTTCAATTTTTTCAAACTTGAATCTTGATTCAACCTGCTTAGATAGAAGGGGGGATTTTTTTCCCATGTGGTTTTTTCCCCAGCTCCTTGTATTAAGCAGTTACTTTATTTTACTTGATGTAATGGGTGACTTATGGTCTTAGTTACCACGGCACACAGATTGTCCAAGTTAGCATTCAGGGGGGATATTAGGATTATTAATCCTTCCTTGTCCAATTTGGTCATATGTCTAAATCAAGAGTCATGTCTAAATCGGGAGTCCATCCAGTCTATTTTTAGTCACTAGCACCATTGGGTCCAGTTGGCCTTATTGGGGCACATGTTTTGATTACTAAAGTGTGGGGAACACTAATTGATGCCTACTTCTACATATTGCACTTGCATGCATCAATTTAGGAGCCTCCTAGACCAATCCCTACAAGTTAGGAGCCATTGGGAGTGCCGATACCAACCAAGGTCAATTGAGTTGAATTGGTGACTAGTCAAGCTAAGTTAGGAGTCAGTTACTTTTAGTTCTAGTCCTCTACATTTAGTTAGTGCTAGGTTTGCATGGCTGCATGCACAAGAGGCACATTTCTCACCTACCTCACTCAGTTAGCCTCAGTCAACACTGAATTAGACACTTGAGTTGTGTTTTAGAACTCTGATGAACCATGGTGATGATTTAGACAAGGTCAGTTAACCATTGATTCCTCTGATAATGATTTAGACAAGGTCTTAGTTACCTATAGTCAAAGTAGAGTGTAATCAATTCGAATTTCCTCATGTGGATTCGAATTGCTTGTGGCTATTTAGCCATTGTAATTCATTGTAATTATTATCTAATGAATTTTTTGATAAATGAAAGCATTCACAGTTGCAAGCCATTTTTGCACTGTTTAATTCTTCAATTGCTGACTAAATTGTGTGATCTATTTTGTGAGTTGTGTGTTTGTCTATAGATCTATGTGCTCAATTACAATGAAGTAAAATGGATAAATAGCCACAAGCAATTTGAATCCACATGAGGAAATTCTAACTGATTACACTCTACTTGACTCTAGGGAACTAAGACCTTGTCTAAATCATTATCGGAGGACTCAATGGTTAACTGACCTTGTCTAAATCATCACTGGAGTTATAAAACACAACTCAAGTGTCTAATTCAGTGTTGATTGAGGCTAACTGACTCAGGTAGGTGAGAAATGCGCCTCTCTTGCATGCAGCCATGCAAACCTAGCGCTAATTGAATGTAGAGGACTATAACTGAAAGTATCTGACTCCTAACTTAGCTCGACTAGTCACCAACTTAACTCAACTGAATTTGTTTGGTATCGACACTCCCAGTGGCTCCTAAATTGTAGGGATTGGTCTAAGAGGCTCCTAAAATGATGCATGCAAGTGTAATCAGTGGCAGTAGGCCTCAATTAGTGTTCCCCACACTTTAGTAACTGAAACATGTGCCCCAATTAGGCCAACTGGACCCAATGGTGCTAGTGACTAAAAATAGACTGGATGGACTCCCGATTTAGACATGACTCCTGATTTATACATATGACCAAATTGGACAAGGGAGGATTAATAATCGTAATACCCGCCCTGAATGCTAACTTGGACAATCTGTGGGCCCTGGTAACTAAGACCATAGGTCACCCATTACATCAACTAAAATAAAGTAACTGCTTAATACAAGGAGTTGGGGCAAAAACCACATGGGAACCACCCCCCCCCCTCTATCTAAGCAGATAGAATCAGGGTTCAAGTTTGAAAAACTTGAAAATATGTTGTTGCAATCTTGTCTCTGTGAGGTAGCGAAGCAACATGCATGGTGTGTTGTGCACAGGTATTCTGGGGCCTGGCATGTAGACTTCTCCTTCTTCTCCAAAATTGATGATGGAAGGAAGGAGGAATGCAACCTTTGTCTCTTGCTAGATGAAGAGGTGTATGATAACATCTATTCTTCTGAATGTAGTGAGATTGAGACCTTTCCATGTATCATCTTACATGGAGTCTATTGCATCTCTCTTAAGGAGGTAAGATTGCGAGGCATAATGCAAAGGTATTTCCTTTCTGAGTGTCAGATGGGTTTCCAATCATCTTCCTAGCTTCCAGTTTGGAAGTAGTGACTGAATCTAGATCTAAATCACCTTGAACCTAAATATCATAAACTAAAAAGGATGGATCTGCAATACTAGTAGAAGTTGCAAAATAAGTAGATGAAATGATTTTACCTTCCCTTGCAAGTGGCTGTTGAGAGTGCACTGGTTCTGAAGGAGGCATGAAATGTGAGAACTCATATGATTTTGAGGCATGATTTGCAACACCTTTCACTATGATGTTCCCAGTAGAGATATCTGTGATCTCTACTGAGTCAGGACCAAAGATCACTCTCTTTGGAGAGCCAATATGGGTCATCTGGTAGAAAGATAACTTGTTTGAAGCTAGGGAGGGAAAAAATAGCACATATTTGAATCTTCCATGTTTAAGATTGATAGATCCCTTCCCTTTTGTTTGGACTTAACTGTTATTTCCCATATGAATACTAGGACCATCAAAGGACTGAAAAGAAGATAATGATTCTCTGGATGCAACCATATGGTTTGAAGCTCCAAAATCAATGAGGAAGACATGTGCTAATGGGTAGTAAGCCTTTAGTGCATGGCCTTTCCTTTGGTATTCTTCATATTCTTCTTCAGAGTCATCCTTCCTTGTGTTAGCAGGTGAAGAAATGTTATGTTTCTTCAAAAGAAGATCCATTTCATCAAGTTGTCTTCTCATACAAGAACTTACTAAGTGAAATCCCCTTCCACAGTAAGAGCAGAGGACCTTGCCTTTTCCATTATTCTTGCTTCTCTTTGAACCTGAAGGCTCATTTGACTGTTCATTCTTCATAGGAGACTTATCTCTTTGCTTTCCTTTATCATTCACTCCCTTAGTTCCTCCTGCAACCAGTGCTTAATCTCTAGAAGATCGAATGATCCCCATTTGGATCAACTTGTCATGCTCATAAGTGAGAGATGCAATGAAAGCATCAAGAGTGGGCATCTTCCAATTCAGAGTAGTGATCCTCACCGATTGAAAAGTTGACCCAAATACTGAGTAGTCTGCACTGAGTTTTGAAAGAATCGCAAGAATGAGCTGTTCATCCTCCTTCTCTGCCTTGCATTGCTTCAACTGGTATATCAGGTTCTTGAATTTTGTGAAAAATTCATTCAATGATTCGAAGTTGGATGGATTAAGAGAGATTAGTTCATTTTCTAGCTGATGGACCCTCATCTCATCCTACTTATCAAATAAGGAAGCAAGCTTGTCCCAAATTTCCTTGGGAGTCTTCAATCCTTGGATGTGGAAGCGAAGATATCGTGAGACTGAGGAGAATAACTATCCATGAGCTTCATCAAGCATGTTCAAATACTTTTCTTTGTCATGATTCAGAATTGGAACTGCCTCTATTTCTTCTATGAGTCTGAAGAGCTTCTTGGCACGGGGTAGTACGTCCATGTCTTCCTTCCACTTGTGATAGTTGAAGGGAGTGAGAGGCTCTACTGAATGATCCATTTTGAATGCAGTAAGGAGGAATGAGCTGCTGTAGCGAATGCAGTGAGAAGAAAGGGTTTCTTGTAGAGAATGCTGTGAGAAGAGCTAATAACTTGTCACATAATCAAACATACAAAGTAAGGTTGAGAGTTTGCACTTTTGAAATTTTCTTCACACCCAACATTGTTGATCAAGCAAGCTTGATCAACAATTTCCTAACTTGGGGTATTAAGTGTTAAATTCTTCGCTTCTGGTGCAGTACTGGAAGGAGCAATTTTGCTAAAAAAAATGATCCAACTGGAGATCTGAGGAGGAGAGGTGCCTTGTTTGTCAAGGCTCTGATACCATATAAATTGAGCACATAGATCTGTAGACAAACACACAACTCACAAAATAGATGGCACAATTTACTTAGGAATTGAAGAATGAAATAGTGAAAAAATGGCTTGCAACTGTGAATGATTTCATTAATAAAAAAAGTAATTAGATAATAATTACAATGAAGTACAATGGCTAAATAACCACAAGCAATTCGAATCCACATGAGGAAATTCGAATTGATTACACTCTACTTGACTGTAGGTAACTAAGACCTTGTCTAAATCATTATCGAAGGACTCAGTGGTTAACTGACCTTGTCTAAATCATCACCGAAGTTCATCAGAGTTCTAAAACACAACTCAAGTGTCTAATTCATTGTTGACTGAGGCTAACTGACTGAGGTAGGTGAGAAATGCGCCTTTCTTGCATGTAGCCATGCAAACCTAGCGCTCAATGAATGTAGAGGACTAGAACTGAATGTAACTGACTCCTAACTTAGCTTGACTAGTCACCAACTCCACTCAACTGACCTTGGTTGGTATCGAAACTCCCAGTGGCTCCTAAATTGTAGGGATTGGTCTAGGAGGCTCCTAAAATGATGCATGCAAGTACAATCAGTGGCAGTAGGCCTCAATTAGTGTTCTCCACACTTTAGTAACTGAAACATGTGCCCCAATTAGGCCAACTGGACCCAATGGTGCTAGTGACTAAAAATAGACTGGATGGGCTCTCGATTTAGACATGACTCCTGATTTAGACATATGACCAAATTGGACAAGGGATGATTAATAATATTTGGAGTTCTTTACTTACTAGGATTGAGAGTGAGAATACTCTCAATATCATCTTTGGATGATGCATGCTTCTTCGTGGTGTTTCAGAGACGATTAATTTTCACTTATCCCATAGGAGCTGACCCAGTGCTGATGGGGCATAGGATTGGTGGAGACATTAAGGGAGTTTTAAGGTAAAAAATGGGCCTTAAAACGAAATTTTACCATTAAAATTCACTTTATAAGAACGAATAGGATTCAAGATGATGATGTCAACCATAAGGGTAAAATTCATAAAAAACAATGTAGGGAAAAATAAAAAAACTACTTTTTCTTATTGTATTTTTGGCATATCTTTTTATCAGTTCTCCCAAATTTTGAGTTTGGGGACTCGTACATTGCATACTTCTGAGGTACCCATGACAACCAAAAATAAAAATTTCATTAAAAACGTATTTTAATATTAAAATACGTTTTTAATGCATTTTCATTTTTGGGTGTCGTGGCTACCTCGAAAGTATGCTGTGTGGGTATGGGTTGGATGCGGAATTAAATTCCAAATCCAACAAGTCTCGGAACTCAAAATTTAGGTTAACCGATAAGGAGATATGCCAAAAACACGATAAGAAAAAGTATTTTTTCTTTTTCCTCTCCAAAATTTAGAACTTTTATTTTATTTATACAACTCTTATTTTATTATTTCCCTTACGAGGCCCATTTCAAGCCTAAAAAATCCCCTAATGGTATGTGGTGCGGGTAATACCTACTTCAGGAACAACTAGGTGGTTTTCAGAGTCGTCCTCAGACGCTGAGATCGAGTTGGAGCAAGAAGCTCCTAGTTTGGATGAGCCTTTGGACAGTCAGTCCACTGAGTAGAGATATGAGTGAGATGCTCTTTCTAGTAGCTGCAAAATATTGAGTCATATAACCGCAGGGAGATTAGGTTCTAATCAATTGATTCGCTTGATGATAGCTTCATAGGTTGGCTACAACAGAGACTCAGATGTAGACTAAGTCCTGGACCAGTGATGTGGTATGAGAGAGAGCGGGAGGCTCCTTTCGAGACCACTAGGATGGAGGAGGATTAGATTACTTCAGGTAATAGGGAAACATAGGTAGTTAGGACATACAATGCGACAACATAGGACTTGTTGGATCCATGCATTAGGTATGGTTGGACATCCCTCATTAAGAGGGAGTGTTGAGTCATGGTGTAACTCAGGATGTCCTCCATGCAAACTACTTAGCATGGAGGCACTTATCATCTCAGGAAAGATGGTAGAGTGTGAGATGCACTCTTACATTTTTCATGGATCCAACAGTGGAGACATGCAGTGCTTTAAAGTCATCTTTTCCAGTTACATGAAAAATTGCATGCATGCAATTTTTGCAGCAATTTGAGTTTTGGCACCAAAAGTGAAATTATGGTTTTGGAACCCAAATTAAGGTTTGGTGACCTAATTTCAAGTTGAATTATTAAAAAGCGGTAAGAGTGTAAGAGAAGATTATCTTTTGGGTGGATCAGGAGATCAACCTGTAGCTGTAAACAACAATTAACCAAAGTAGGGCGAACCATTTAAGAAATATGGGGGTGCATTTCTATGGGAGGTGAGAGGTCAGATTCTCAAAGAGTGATGAGATCTATCATCAAGGAAATGACAGAGATATTCTTCAATGAGAATATCCAGAGACTGAAGAGAAGCAACAAAGTGAGCAGCTGGAGGAGTACGTGAGCAAAAACATGTCACTTGTGTGGGGCGTTAGGGAGCTGCTGCACACATGTGGGAGGATGAGAGGTTCTAGAGAGTTTAGGGTCTTCTTCAGTGACTTAGGAAAGGTCTTCAGTGATTAGTTAGAGACTGATTGAGTGCAGAATATCTGGGACATTTTTTTGAGCAGAGAGGACATAGCTATAACTATTGGGGGACGTTTTAAATGTTTAAAGATGTAGTTCAACTTCCATAGCCAAGTAGATCAGAGTAGAGAGCCAAGGGAGCATCCTTCAGAAAGATAGACAAAGTGTACAACATCTAGTGACTGACAGAGTCATATTTGTGAAATCTATCTTGATGGTGTACTGCTGGTGGTGCATTTTCGAAGAAGCAACAGTTACAACTACTGCAGATCTAGGGATTTAGCCCTCCAGGTTCACTAGTTGATTCTCTAAATCTGATTGGACTTCTTCTATATTTTATTTTCTTTGGGCTCGAGAAAGTAGAAAGACCCATAGATAGATGGTTTTCCCCATTGGGGTTTCTAGGGTAAATTTCTGAGTCATATGTGATTGCTTGATTGTTGTGTAAGGATTTCATGTGCTGCAAGTTCTAAATATTTTTGAAGTGTAGTTCATTTTGGATTAGTGAATATTGTGTTTGAGTTGTTTATCCAGACTTCTCAAAGCGAGTGGATACCTCTGAGAAAAACTAATAAAGAGCATGTGTTTCCTCCTAAGAGGTCATAGGTTCAAATCTTGAGAGGGGTAGGGTATGTACACCTTTGTATACTTTGGTAGTTACATTATTGTGCATAAGGGGTTCCTCGTTCAACAAACAAGGGGGCTCACACACAAAATTGCTGTTTGGCTTGGTTGTGACCTTAAAAATAGATTAATTATTATTATTATTATTATTATTATACTAACCAAAGGAAATTGATAACAAACAATATATATGCAATGGAAATGATGAATCATTTTATGGTAACTATTGGTGAAAACAATACACATTATATTTTAGAATGGAAAAGATTTAGTGGAGCCAATTTCTTTTACTATATTTGAGTGAAACTCTATATGTTTTTATCTATTTATATGGAAGTTACATTACCAATAATATTTGAACTTTTGAGTTGAAGAAAAAGAAGGAAAAAATAAATAAAATAGCAACACTGTCATTGTTATGAAACCTAGACATCAATTAAATTTTCCAAGACAAAGTGATGGAAACCTTTAAAGGGGTTTAGTTGTATCATATGATTATTATATTGAAGTATTTTGATAATGGAAGTGGATGATTAAAAAAGCAAAGAGATGTGTTATGGGTAGATGCATAAACACTAAACAAATAAAAAAAATGAGTTGTGTTAGGTTAATTGGTTATAAGGTGATTAAAGTTACATGATTTGATATAGTTAGTGTTAGTTGTTCATGGGCCTTGGTTTTGGGTAGTCCATAATATTTTTCGACGGTTTTAGCATGTGATGAAGTCTATTTAATGTCTTGTATCTTAGGTTTCCACAATAAAATGCTTGTTTGTCTTATGTTGTTTATTATTATATAATAACATGATCATTAAGAAAGTTATAAAGAATTTGTTAAGTTATTAAACATCTCTCTATTATGCATTGAAAATTAGAGGAAAAATATGCAACTTAGAAAAAGAAAATGTAAAAAATTAAAGTGAAATCACATATATTAGAGGGGATTTCAACTTAAAATGGACCTACAAATATCCTTGCCATAATATGTAAGTCAATCAAAATCTTTGTCATAATATGTAAGCCAATCAAAATCCTTTAAAACTCCTTTAAAATTTAAAAAAAGTGCATATATAATTATCTAAGCACTTTAATATTATATAGAAAATTTTAATTATTTAATTAAAGTATGACTAAGCACATTAATACTACATAACTTTAATTATTTAGTTTAAATATACTAATATATAATAATTCTTAATAAACAATATTTATAATAAATCATAACTACATTCTAACTTACTATAAATAAAATAATAAAAATATTAATTTAAAAGTAAAAATATATAATATTTTATATTTACTCTATAATAAACTAGTATAATAAAANATCAATTATAAAATGTAAAAATATAGAATATGCCATATTATATAGTATTATATAATAAGTGCATGTTGCATATATATAGTATCGATGTGGAGGTTTTTTTAGTTGATTTTTTTTTTAAAATTTAATAAAAAATAAATTTGAATATATTGAGATATTCTATCAAATGTGATAGAGGGTTTCCATATGAATTTTAGGTTGTAAGGGAAATATGTGGGATGATAATATATATTAAATAATGTGCTTATTATATGGTTGGAATGTAATAATATTTTTATATTTTTATGAATATATTTTAATTAGTTGAAGTTTTGAATATAAGTAAAGATAGATCTCATTTTAATAGTATATATTTTAAGAACCAAGAAAATGTGGGGTAACAATTCTTAAGTTTGCATTCCAAAATTTTTATAGGTTTTCTATATAGTTATTTAGATATCATTTATAAGAGTTAGAATGAAAATAATAAAAATAATTTTGTGGATTTTGACAAAACTACCTTGTCATGTCCCCAAACTAGGGAATGCATTTCCCTTAGTCATTTGGTTAAGTAAATAAAAAATTGTCAAAGTAATGAAGATGGTCAAATATTTGCATAAATTTGATGCTCAAATTGTAAAATAATGTAACATTGGGAAATATGGTTTGTGAATTTGTAATGTATGAGGCCCACAAATTATTATTAATGTATTATTGGATTAATTTGGATAAGGAGGGAACTTAGGAAGGTGATTGGGACCCATATGAGGTGTCACTCTCAAGGAATATGGGAAAAAAGCAACATGAAAATTGAAAAAGTAACAAAAAAAACAGGAAAGCAACAAAAAAGAAGGAAAAGAAGCAGGTTCCAAAATTTGCTAAATAAGGAACAAGAGGGAATACAAACTATCAAGAAAAACATAGATAGCAGACCTAATTTCATCAGGACCTAATTTAAGTACCTAATTTCATCCAATAAGGGTGCATTTGATGAGATAGTGGGTCCACAAGTAAGTGTATATTACCCAAAAATCAACCAAATCATCTCTAATTCAAATTCTTGGAAGGTGAAATGGGTCCACATGAATTGTAACTTCCAAGAAGGTGCATAAGGAGGTTGGTGGTCCAAGTGAGTTGTCATTCTCTCATATAATTATTAGTTTAATTATTTTTGGAGAGAATTATAGATGGAGGGCCCAAGATAACAAAAGTTTATAAAAGAGGTGTGAGCACCCGAGTGGATATATTTTGGTCATTTTATATTTGTGATCCTTTTGATCTTGAAGATCTCTATGCTTTTCAAAGCTTGGGTGATGTGCCCCTTTGCAACAAGTAATATAGTTGATAAATTGTGAGATCCTTTAACTAGATATTTGAGGGAAAGACCACACCGTTCATGTAGCGTTTAAAGTCTTTGGTAGGTATGATTATGTTTTTTGGTGTACTAGAATCGATTTCTAGTAGAAGAAGAGACATTTGCAGTGTTTTCCTAGTGCCTAGTTTTCAGTTGGTGTGGGTTTGGTGACGCGTGGCACACTTTTGTGAGGTGGTGGTTGTTCCAGTTCCTCCATTTGGTTGTTAGTAACCTGTAGTAGGTTTTGGACACACTTTAGAAGTTTTTTACAGGTATGAAGTAAAATTATCTCAAGGAGGACTGCAAACTATGCAAATAATTTCCTAGTTTGGAGCCAATTCTTCTATCTCTCCCTCTACACTCTCAGTGCCTTCCATTCTCTATTTCTTCTATAGTTTGCTACTGCAAATGCATTCAATGTAATGTAAATAATGTCCTTTCTGCACCATATGGAGAATATTTGAATATTGAGGTTGATATCCACCATAAAGACTAAGTATTACAAGGTAGAAATCTTCCATTGGAGCATAATTTACTTATCCTTCTTCCTGTAATTCTCTGGATCTATTTGTCTCTATTATGTATCATATTTCTCAGAAGTTTACATATACAAACACATCCTTGTACCTTCTCAAGATATCCATGCTATAATAATAAAATTACAGTGTGATTCTGTCATGTGTTTGTTCAAATTTATGGTGTATGTTTATCTCTTGTAGAAATAAACTTTAATAGTTAACTAGTTTTGATTTCTGAACCATGTAAACTACATAGGTGTTTCCAGAAACCAATATATGGGTAATTCTACATTTTTATGGTGATTTAGCATTGAAATAACCATCCTTAGAATAAATTTGAACCTATTTGGTTGTGTTTTAAAGGCGTGGGAAAAACAATGCCTTATGATAGAAAGAACCCTTGAATAAGTTCCAAAGTTAAAATGAATGTAGCATAGCGGGATATATTCCATACTATTATAGAAAGTCACATTCAATACTAAAATATGAGTGTTATGAGAGTTAGTTTATCATGTTTTCACATTCTAGTTTCTATCTCTATTGAACATTTGAGAGTACTACCCACATGAACCTCCAAATCATAACAAGATTAATTTGAGGACCATAGACATGGATCCACCTTTTTCATACCAATAGAGCTATTAAGGATAGTAATCAATGGATGTATAGAGTCATCATCAAGTGAGTCTGAGATTAGATCAATGAAAATGCCAATACTTGGGGAGAGAAGAAGATTTCATCTTTGAATAACTCATCCTCCAAGTAGTCCACATGAGGCTTGTAGTTGTCCATCTGTCAGTCGAAAATGTCCACCCCACTATATGATGAGATTTAGGAGTACTGCAACACTACAAACCTTCAAACCCTAATCCATCAATGTGAAGCTTGCTATGGATCATTAACATTCATTGGATATTATATATATATGGTTATATTTTTTTTCTTATATTTTCAAGAATGATATTACTTTTTTTTATCATTTTAAAATAATATAGTAATAATTTTTTTTTATTACATTAAGATTAGCTAGTTGAGTATGATAAATATGTTGTCATGTTGTCATGTAGTCATGTATGTGGATAATACTTACATGTTTACTTTAAAAATGAAATCA
Organism: Pseudotsuga menziesii; assembly: GCA_001517045.1. Taxonomy (NCBI): domain Eukaryota; kingdom Viridiplantae; phylum Streptophyta; class Pinopsida; order Pinales; family Pinaceae; genus Pseudotsuga; species Pseudotsuga menziesii. The sequence continues at coordinate 21,182 of LPNX010409244.1, read as the reverse complement.
TCAAAGAGAATTTGAGGTTTAAAATGGGCTTTATAAGAAAAAATCGAGTTGATGAGTTGGAATTAAAAAGCAAATAGAATTTCAAAGAATTGTCGAAATTAAGCCCAGTCTTAGTACAATTAAACTCACAAAAAAATGTTAGAAGACATACATAGATCCACTCAATTTGGAGATTGAAACTGGTGCATAAAACTAACTTGCATCGTATAAGTCTACATCGACTAACCTTATAAAATAATAGGTTGTCCAAATATATAATTACATTAGAGATTTGGATGCGAAAGGAGGTAAGTTGAATCCTCACAATAATAGGCTTACTAAACGTAAAAAATCCCCGTAGGTGCATAAAACAATTCCAAATCAATCCAATAAGGTCACAAATTAGATGAATGATGTGTGTTAGTTGATAAGTGATGTAAATTAAATATACTCATGCATTCATGAGGTAAAAATAAGGAGGATGAGCCGTGCAAAGATTAAGGCAGTTGCCATGTGATTAGCTTTACCCTTTTTTCCTTAAAGCTGCTGAGAAGTAGTCTAACTTTGGATAAGGCAGGAATGCACACTTATTGAAATAGGAAGTCTGTATAGTTGTCAAAATTTTATCTAGAATATATGAAGAATGCTCTTGGAGGTAGGTTTGGAATTTTTTGACCAAGTGGTGCAAGTGGATGCCAACTAGCAAGTGTAGGACCCATGAAATTAATCAAAAGGATTAATTAATGTATCCTAAGTATGGGAATGGGTTTTTGATTATTATAAAACCCCCCATTAAGCCTGAATTATGTGAAATATAAGAAATATATGAGATATATAGGGCCTATAAACAAGGCTTAGTCACCCTTGACATACTGCTTGTCCATAAAAAACAAGGAAAGAGGCAAAACCACAAGGGGAAAATCCTCCTTCAAAACATGGCCATGCACAAAATTTTGTGAAATATTGTCTTCAATCAGTATTCACCATGTGACCAGATATCCCAATAAGTGATTTTCTATTGATGAATGTATTCTTGGGGAATTCCTTGGTGAATATGTTTGCAATTTTCTCAGATATGGTGCAATAGTGCAGAGCAATGACCTCATCATGCACAAGTCCTCTGATTTAGTGCATATGGATCTTTATGTGTTTGGTTTGCTTCCTATGTACAAGGTCTATTGAGATTGGAATAGAACTTTAATTGTCATAATATATCATTATGGAAGTGTTAGATTCTATTCCAAACTCTCCAAGTATGCCTTGAAACCATACACATCGAGTAACTGCATTTATAGCTCCTCTGTATTCTACCTTTGTAGTAGAAAGTGAAATGACACCTTGCTTTTTTACTTGACATACTGATTGGTCCATTTGCAAGCATAAACACATATCTAGAAGTTTATTTTTCTATCAATTTTATCACCTACACAATCATAGTTAGTAAAACCAACTAACTCTAGATCATATTTTGCTACATAGTGAATCCCCTGTGTCTTGGTTCCTTACAAAATGTGCATGATTCTCTTTGCTTCCCTCCAATGGATATCATGTGGCTGATCCATATGTATATATGCTAGAGTATAACAGTTCAAGTGTGATTCAAATAGAGAAGACAACCAATTAGCTGCCTGTACATAGTATTGTTCACCAAAGGAGTTGATTTTGCTTCTTCAATATTAACTCTTGAGAGGAAAGGAGTCTTTCTAAGATTTAAATATTTCATTTTGAAATTCTTTAGAAGGTTGGAATCATATTTGGACTGATGTACTTTGATTCCAAAATCTGATTGAGAAATTGTTAGATTTTTATCATTCAAGCTAGCATTATGATCTTAGGATCTTTAACTGAGAGAATAACATGCACAACAATAAAACACAAGAGAAAAGAGACACAAAGAATTTTCCTCAGGGAAACCATAAAGGAGAAAACCCTGCAACTTCCTCAGAGATAGAATCAGCACCAAAAAAATAAAGCCCAAAAAAAATAAAGATGATCTCTCGACAGCAGTAGTCTCTCTCTCTGATCCCAACAACTTCTCTCTCACTCATGCGCCCCAATGAGTGAGTGTGTGTGTGCGATAAATAGAGAGGCTCACTCTCTATTTATATTCTTTCGATCACTTGAATCCCACTCCAACATGTTTGCCTCACTTAACAATTACTTACTAGAGACAACATCTCTAGGAGTGTCTAATAACCCTATTGCCCCACAACTTGTGGGGACTTTGCCTCCTTCGACCAACAAGGAGGGTTATCCTTAACACAAAGCTGGGGACTATTTCCCTGACTTACAATGACTCACCTAGGGTTGACTTCTCTAGGATATTCTAATAACCCCAGGGCCCCACAATTGCAAGGAATTTAACCCTTGACCAATATGCAGGTTACCCACAATGAATTGACATGACTTGTTTACATTATAGAACCTCCCGATAGCAACATCGGGGCATGACATGACTCAAATACATTACAGACACATCCCAAAAAAAACATCAGGGTACAATACATAAGATATACAGATGAATACATTTCAAAGTTACAAATACATCAACACTCCCTCTTAACTAGGAAGGTATTCTCTCGACACAATTTAGCAACACAAGTCTTGTTCTTTGTATCATCTGGATCATCAATGAGTTCTCATCATCTTCATCTGGATCTGTATCATCATCACCGGATCTGGATATTCACTCGATCTGGATCATCACTACTGGATCATCACTGCTGGATCATCATCACGGGTGCTATCTCATGATTCTTCTCGTCACAGGAAGTTCTACAGAGCCATCCCTTTTTCATGCTGGTTGTAGGCCTAGCCTCCATGTAGGTCTTATTCAATGCTTATATATGACCCTAAGTCAAAATGGCCCACCCAGCAATTACATCTGACCATGAGAGGAACACATCCAACACCATGTCAGAAAGGCATGCCCAACACTCACATCTGACCATGCGGGAACACATCCCACAACCCTGTCAGAAAGGCCCAGCACTTACATTCACCTGCATGATAGGACACACCTACTATCATATGTGAAAAGGCACAACATTCACATCCACCAGCATGATAGGACACACCTACTATCATCTATGGAAAAGCTCAGCACTTACATCCACCAGCATGGTAGGACACACCTACTACCATATCTGGAAAGGCACAACACTTACAATCACCAGCATGGTAGGACACACCTACTACCATCTGTGAAAAGGCACAACACTTACATCTGACCATGAAAGGAACTTAATCCTCTCACCATGTCAGAAGGGCACTCAGTCCTAGACTGAGGGTTCCTGGTAACTGACCAGGTGCCTCCATTCTCCCAGCGAATGGCAACAACCCTTATATCTGATCAAGTGGGAACACATCCCTCAATCAGATCAGAATGGCCATGCACTCATATCTGATCATGTGAGAACACACCCCACAATCATATCAGAATGGCCCTTAGTCCCAGACTGAGATTTCCTGGTAACTGACCAGGTACCTCCATTTAAAGAATGGCAACAAACCTTATATCTGATCAAGTGGGAACACATCCCTCAACAACATAAGAATGGCCATGCACTCATATCTGATCATGTGAGAACACATCCCACAATCATATCACAATGGCCCTCAGTCCTAGACCGAGTATCCCTGTATGGTCTCTGCATTCTGTATCTTCACATTCTTCAACTGGTTTCTTGAGGTGATATTCTGATTTATGTTCTTCCCTTCAAATAGCTTGGTCAAGGAATCAAACATATTTGGTGTCTTTAGGGAAGACACTTGTGGTACAAGGTGATCCATGATTGAATCAACAATTATCTTCTTAGCCTTGACCAAGTTCTTCTGGTGTAAGGATTTTAGCCTCATCTCCCTTTGGAACTGGAACCTCTCCACTCATGTGGGTGTCCAATTCATTTTCTTCAGAGAGATCATATAATTCCATTCTTGGAATTTGTCAAATTCACCAATATTATCATCAAGCTAATGCGATAGATCACTTGGAAATGAGAACCTCAAATGAAAATAGCAAAAGATTAGATCTTGCCGATTTGAGGTGTCCGTCCTGGTTTTGGAGCTAGCTGATCTAGGGTTTGTCAGAGAAACCCTAATTTTCAAAAATTGGAATATTTTAGATATTATTGGATATAAATATATATCTATTCAATTTTAGATGTCCAATGTACTCCTTTTCTGAAAACAGTGGAGGGAAGCTCCTGGAACAGGAAGCCCTAGTTTACCAATTTCTTCTACAGAAATTCCTGATACTATTTCTGTGGTATCTCCTAAATTACTGCTCCTCTATGTCTGAAAATTCGCATTGAGGTATCCTCACCTATCCATGTTTCAAAACCATATTTTTTTATCAGAATTGGTTTCACCAATTGGGACTTATGATCGTTTTCCCAAGGTGACCTATTTCAAGACTGTTCAACATAGAGAAGTTGTACGGACTTCCATGTGTCACTGTTTCATCTTCTGTGTCTAAAAATTGGACCACAGAAATTAAAATATGTCCCTTTCTGGAACATCTTCAGCAATGTCATTTGGACATTTGTATCCCAATATATAGCAAGTTTCCCCAGGTGTCCTGTTTAGGGATGGATCCTGGAAGAGGCTGGAACCCTAACTTGGAGGAATCATATCTCCTAGAATGTATAGAATATGAGGCGTAATTTTGGACATAGTCTAAATCAAGATTTTATCTTCAGCCTGTGAAAGTTTCAAATAATGATCTGTCTGCAATCCCGAGATATAGTGAATGTACCAAAACGTATCAGTTTTAGTATTTAGGATTTTTCCAGCTCGGGATCAAACTAGGGTTTGACTTTCCCAAAGTTTCACCCAAAAAAAAATATTGACCCAGGTATTTAAAATTTGATTTTGATGAGGAGAGAAATCCTATGCTGGGCTCACTTAAAAATTCCTCTTCTGTAATAAGCCCTATTTTCCCACACCAAAAACTGAAAATGCTCAGAATCGAATTCCGCTTCGACAAAAAGATGCACCCTTCAATGGAGAGTCAACCTAACATACTTTTTCTGATGGATTGTGGAGAGAGAACCAAAAATTAAGAAGTTGTAGCTTCTGCAACTGCACAATGTCTTCTTCTCAGGTTAGCTCTGATACCATGTTAGATTTTTATCATTCAAGCTAGCATTATGATCTTAGGATCTTTAACTGAGAGAATAACATGCACAACAATAAAACACAAGAGATAAGAGACCTAAAGAATTTTCCTCGGGGAAAACATAAAGGAGAAAACCCCGCAAATTCCTCAGAGATAGAATCAGCACCAAAAAAGGTAAACCCAAAAAACATAAAGATGATTTCCTGACAATAGTAGTCTCTCTCTCTGATCCCAACAACTTCTCTCTCACTCATGCGACCCAATGAGTGTGTGTGTGTGTGATAAATAGAGAGGCTCACTCTTTATTTATATTCTTTCATTCACTTGAAGCCCACTCCAACATGTCGGCCTCACTTAACAATTACTTACTAGAGCCGACATCTTTAGGAGTGTCTAATAACCCTAGTGCCCCACAACTTGTGGGGACTTTTCCTCCTCCGAACAACAAGGAGGGTTATCCTTAACACAACGATGGGGACTTTTGCCCTGACTTACAATGCTCACCTAGGGTCGACTTCTCTAGGATATTCTAATAAACCTAGGGCCCCACAACTATGGGGACTTTAAACCTTGACCAATAGGAGGGTTACCCACAATGAATTGACATGACTTGTTTACATTATAGAACCTCCCGATAGGAACATCGGTGCATGACATGACTCAAATACATTACAGACACATCCCGGAATAAACATCGGGGTATAATACATAAGATATACGGATGAATACATTCCGAAGTTACAGATACATCAATAGAAATATCAAGCCCCAAACATTGGCTCAACAGTCCCTAATTAGTAATGGAGAAGGCATGGTTCAAAGCATCCTTCAAGGTGGAAATTTCTTTCATGGAACTTTCTGTCATCAAAAGGTCATACACATATAATAAAATAATAATGATTATGTTGATGTATTTGTAACTTTGGAAGATATTCTAATGTATATTATCATTGTATGTTGTTGTACCCCCATTGGGGATGTGTGTTACCCCCTTGTTGGATGTTTGAATTGTGTCTAGACCTTGAGGTACAACCTCCATTGTAATTCAGGGAAATAGTCCCCAATGTAACATCATGTAATGTGTATTTTGAGTCTCTCTAGGAGAAGTTGAACCTGTTATGGAAAACACGTGGACCCCAGTCTTATGTTTGGTCAGTTCCTTGAAAAGTTAGACATAGAGAGGAACTCTCCATCATTTATACACACCACACACTCTCAATTTTGTATAAGAGAGAGAGAGAGAGACATACATAGGAGGAGAGATAGATAAATTTTGTGTTCTTCTTTTTACTTCTTTTGATCATCTTACTATTATGAGGAAGTTTGTAGGTTTTTCTCCTTTATGGTTTCCTTGGTGAAAATTTTTGTGTCTCATGTATCTTTTATATATTATACATCTTGTTATACATGTTATTATTTTAGATAAAGATCCTAGCTAACTTAATCATATCTTAAGAAAGCTAACATGGTATCAGAGCCTCTCTGAAAGAAGGAACTATGTAGCTACGCAAACTAGGGATTCCTAGTTCAAGGTGCTCTCTCCACAAATCATCAAGCAAAGAGGGCTAGGATAACTCGCCTCAGTAGAGTGCATCTTTTGGTGGAGAAAATTTCTGAATCAAAGAAGTTTCATTTTTGACCCTGTCATTGTTGGGGTGCGCACCCTAATGGTCCTTAAGGTAAATAGCTCCACGGGTTTTGGGAGTTTCTAAGCGAAGCTACGGCTCAAAATAGTCTTAGGGGTGTCGGGGCAGAGTCAAAAACCTTATGTTGTAATAAATCCATGGTTTAAATCCAGGGTTTAGGGTTTGGGGTGCCCATGGTTTAAGTCCATGGTTTTGTAACAGTGCACTGTTTAAATAGGCACTCTTGTAAGTAAGTAAGGTTAGGATTTTTGTGTAAAAGGAATTGATGCAAAGCTAAGGCTAATTGTGTAAGAAAAGGTTAAGTCCCAGCTGTGTGCATGGATGACCTCTGCAACTATGTGCGCAGAGGGTTTTGGGTGATAAGGAAATCTGCAGCTGTGTGCGCAGAGGCCTGCAGCTGCGTGCACAGATTTGAGGACTGAAGGGATCTGCAGCTGAGTGCGCAGATCAGAACTGTGATTTTTGTAGAAAGATTGAATAAAACATAGTTTTGTGGACGTAACCCCTACACTGGGGGTGAACCACGTTATATCTTGTGTCATGGTTCTGTGTGTTGTTTATGTTGTGTTCTTTCATGCATTTATATCTATATATCTGATAAGTAGAGATCACTGCTAGGCAATAACTTCGCTGTGAATTCCTAGTAAAGGGTTGCGCAAGGCACTGTTTGTTTATCTAACTGCGAAGCTAAATAAGTGAATGCTAAGATCTGTGATTTATATTTATAATCTCTTAAAAGTTAAAGGTACAGTAATATCCCTCTTTTGCTTGCAGAAATCTGGTTCTGCGGCACCCCATAGCAGTTTCGGGTGAGACTGCAACCTGTTCGCAGGTTGTTGTTGAAAGGGACAACTTTGTGGGTCTTTTGTTGGTGTGAAGTTAAAGGTATAAAACCCGGGTCTGCCCTATAGCCCAACAAATTGGTTCTGTTGCCGGTTGAACTCAGTATCTGCTCAAGAGGGGTTTACGTTGTACCTCGAGGGCTATGTTCCGGAGGCCCTCTGTGAAGGAAATCGGTGATTGTCTTGATGAGACTTATCTGAAATTTGTTGAGCATGAGAACACAGATCCACGTCGTAGTGCAAACGAATTTTTACAAAGGTATGTTTTTTGTGACATTTATGAAATTTTCTTTGGTAGTATCCACATAGAGTTTCACCAGTGGTTATCCAGGTTAGCAGAGTGAAGGACGAACTTCCAAGCACATCAGTTTCCTGCTTGGACCCCCGCAAGAATTAATATACTAAAAAGGGTGAACAACGAGATATCCCGCGCTGTTGATTTCTGGACAACGCGAACCCTTGAAGCATTTGTGACGGAGTTCGACATCGACACGAGTACCTCCTATAGTGAAGTCGAGCGGCAGTTTTTCAAAGGCCCAAGGGGTAAGTTTTTGAATTCATTTAGTTTGTGAATCAAAATGCTATTGGATGAAAAAGGTATATTTCTAATTGAATCAAACTGTTAGATTTAGTATTACTAACCTATGTTTGCAAGCGACAATACCTTCGACGAGCAAAGTGGTTTTCTACAAAGTGGCAAAAGGTACAAGAGAGATTTTGGATCCTATTCCCAGGGTCAGCATATGGAGTATCCCCCTATAAATCCCACCGATTCAGAACTCGAAGAAACCCCTTCTGTCAGAAACCCTCTGGTAACCCCGCAGGGAAGACCTATTATCCCTGAGAACCCGTTGCAGTCTGAAAGTCACCCTAGCCCAAGTATTCCTGTCACAGGTCAGTCTACCCCAGTAAGTTCCCCCCCACCTACTTCTAGTCCCCCTCCATCCCCCCTAAATCCACTATGGCCCACATGCATGATGACATTAAGCTCCTTGTTTTCAAAGGAACTGGATCAGAGGATCCAGAACAGTTCTGGTTTTTGTGTGAAGCAGTGTGGACTGCTAAGTCCATTACGGATCAAGATACAAAAAGAGCACAACTGGTTACTTCCTTCAGAGACCGTGCTCTGAACTGGTTCATGAAGTTCTCCAGCACTCAGAACCATGCATTGGCTGACATAAAAGCAGCAATGATAAAGGAATTTAATAAGCCAAAATCCAAGTCGCAGTGTATTACTGAATTGAAAGAGATTCAGTAGAGGCGTGGAGAATCAGTGTGGGACTTTGATCAAAGATTCAAAGTTCTGCTAGACCAAGTCAGTTTTACCATTGGACCTACACAGCACAAGGAATGGTTCATTGCAGTGTTGCTACCACATATCCGAACTCCAATCATGCAACATAAGGTTGCTGACCAGTAGGAGGCTCTGGAAATCGTGATGAAGCTTGAAACCGTCCCTGTCGCAGACAACTCTGGTATTGCTCAAATCCAAGCGCAGTTGGCTGCGATGGCTCTGGAGCTTCGGGATATGAAACAAGGAAAAACTGGTCGCAAAGAGGTTTGGTGTACACAATGTCGCACAGAAGGTCATGCCAAGGAACACTGTCATGTGGTAAGAAATTACCCGAATACTAGTGGGCCAAACCCGTTTACCCCGCAAGTTCTTTATTGTGAGCTTTGCAAAACAACAGGGCAGTATCGACCTGAAGACTGCTATTTCTACAGAGCTATGGACAGGTACCTAAGAACCCCTATTGTAAATTTTGTAAGTTCGTAGGACATAACGAAGACGAGTGTCACAGTTATGACCTCATGAGGGAATGCACCTACGATGCCTATCGGGTACAAAATGAGGGACATAGTAATGATGGCTATGGCTACCGCGGTGGTGCATCAGGTAGATGTGCTTTTGGAGGCCGTGGTCATGGTAGTATGACTGGCAGAGGAAGCGGTCAGGTGGTGTGTTATAATTGTAACCAGGCCGGACATCTGGCTCGTGACTGTCAAAACCCCACTACGACATGTTGGTATTTCCAGGCAGTAGATCATGTGATCGAGCAGTGCCCGCAGTTGATAGCTAAGATTCAGGAAAGAAATAGTGCCCCTACTCAGAACATTCAGATGATTTTTGTCGAGCAAAGACCTGCCCCAGCCATTAATGTTGTTACTCAGAGTGGAGCTACGACGCACATAGAGAATAAGGAGAAACAACTTGACGAGGCTTGCGTTCGCAAGGCTCCAGAGAAAGCCCCAGCAATTTCTATCGAAAGAGAACAAGAGACAGTCATGGAAACCAAGCACGATTTTTTTGATCCTAGCACAGCAGTAGTACCCGCGCAGCAACATCAGCAGGAGTTGCAACTGCAAGAAGCTTCGACGGATAAAGTAAGTACACTATCCTCCTTTTTATAGAGCTGCATGAAACTCTTAAGGAATCAGAATCCTTTAAAGGAGTTGCAAAAAGTTCTTGCTTTCTGTGAACCTCAGAGAAGAGTTGATAAGGAGAAAACTGTTAATCGTGTCCGAAGAACTGGTAGGGAAATGAGATTGAATGCCCAGATAGGAGAGTATGATATGACTGATGTTATTTTGGATCTAGGATCAGAGGTAAATGTCCTAACCAAGCAGACCTGGGAACAAATGGGAAAACCTACCCTTGATTGGTCCCCTATACAGTTGAGATTAGCCAATCAGAAGAGGATTGTGCCCCTAGGACGATTTCCTAATGTTCCAGTAGATATTGATGGAGTCTGTACTGTAGCAGACTTCGAATTTATTGAAATCATTGACGACAGCAATCCCTATCCCACCTTGTTAGGTATTGAGTGGGCAATGGCAAATGCTACAGTTATTAACCTTAAGAAGATACAGATGACTTTCGAAGGGCAAGATTTGCGAGTCATAGTCCCACTGGATCCCTTTCAAGGAGAAAGGTACACAGAACCCCTCCGAGATGAAGATCAGGATGTGTTGGACTATATCTACAATATCACAGCGAAGGAAGAAGATTATGTTGATCTGAATGCCGAAGTTATTATGGATTGGAAATGTGATAGCTCCTGTATGACAGATTCAGATGATGGTCTAGAGAATTGGCAGAACAGATTGTATGAGCTACATGGCCACCATTGTGCAAGAATTACCAAGTCTCTTAGATGGCTTGGCTCGCAGACAAGACCCTTACCTGTTTTTGATGGGTCGACAGACCCAGAAGAGTTTATTGAGCAATTCTCAGCTCAGATACCAGACTCATAGAAAATGGAGACTTTGGATTCAGCATTCAGAGCCACAACAGCCAGATGGTGGAATGGTCACAAGAAGTACATTCACAGTTGGGAAGTTTGCCAACAGCCCCTTCGCCTGAGATTCATGGATCGACCACAGGAGGTCCGGAGTATATTTAATGGTAAGACTAACCCTCAGAAGCATTTGGAGCAATGTTACAAATCCTGGAAGCATGTACCTCGTACAGAGTGGGTGCATAGGTTTGTGCATACCTTGGATCCTGTTGCAAAGAATTGGTATGCGGAGGTCAAGCTTCGCCGGGGTACTGTAAGTTGGGATACTCTTATTGACAGTTTTGTATTGACATTTTCTAGTAATGAGATTTGCCCTGCTCTAGATGCAGCTATTAGGTTGATCCATACTAAGGTGTTTGATGATCAAGAGATAGCAGAATACCAATCGGATTGGAAGGCACAAGAAGCTATTGCAGTCGAATGCTATAACCTCGCAATTGACGAGGATGACGATCCGTGCAACATTGATATTCCGGAGTCAGAATGCCACTGCGAAGTTCATGGACCAGCAGTCGAAGTTCCTGAGGTGACACATCTCCTGAATACGTGGGCCGTAAACATTGGCTCAGAAGAACAGCCTAAGCATGCTACCATTGGAGATTATTGGGATGACGAAATGGTAAGCAAAGTGACCCAACTTCTCCATGAATATCAGTACTATTTCCAACAAATTTTTCAGAGATGAAAGGTATCCTGGGTGATATAGGAGTCATAAAGATCCCCTTGAAACCTGATGCAAAGCCTATGAAACAACATCCTTATAGGTTAAACCCTAAGTACAAGGAAAAAGTTAGGATGGAGCTGGATAAGATGCTTGCTGCAGGAATTATTGAGCCTGTTGAGGAATCTGAGTGGGTCAGTCCTATGGTCGTGTAAGAGAAGAAGACTAAGGGTGAAATCTGCATCTATGTTGATTTAAGGAAGCTGAATGATGCTTGTCTACATGATCCTTTCCCCACACCTTTCACGGATGAAGTGTTAGACAATGTCGGGGGTCAGGAAGTGTACTCTTTTACTGATAGATTTTCAGGTTACCATCAGATCCGAATTGCTTTAGAGGATCGACATAAGACAACCTTTGCTACAGAAATGGGATCCTTTCAGTATACAGTTATGCCCTTTGGATTGAAGAATGCACCTGCTATATTTTCTAGAGTAGTCATCTCTGCCTTTAAGGAATATATACATAAATTATTAGAAGTTTACTTTGATGATTGGACTATTTTTGGGCTACTAAAAGACCATATCACTAGTTTAAGACTTATGCTGGATAAATGTAGACAGCACCAGATTTCCTTGAACTTGAAAAAGTGTATCTTTTGTGCACCTTTTGGGATTCTGCTAGGTCACATTGTATGTAAACAAGGCTTGATGATGGATCCGACGAAGATAGCTATTATTGTGAACCTGCCACCTCCAACATCTGTTAGACAACTTCGCACTACACTTGGTCATACTGGATATTACAGAAAAATTATTAAAGGGTATGCTCAGATTACTGCTCCGATGGAAAAATAGTGGAAGAAAGATATTAAGTTCGAATGGACACCTGAGTGTCAAGCAAGCTTGGATATTCTGAAGGAAAAGATGGTAACTGCTCCCATCCTAGTATTCCCTGACTGGAATAAGGAATTCCATGTGCATGTCGATGCATCCTCCATTGCTCTGGGTATAGTATTGGCCCAATCAGGTGAAGGTAATATTGATCACCCCATTTCTTTTGCAAGTAGGAAATTGTCCACAGTAGAGAAAAATTATACTACGACAGAACGGGAAGGTCTAGCTATGGTGTATGCATTGCAGAAGTTTCGACATTATATGTTAGGCTCTCATTTTAAGATGTTTACTGACCATTCTGCTTTGAAGTATTTGGTTAACAAGCCTGTGCTAGGTGGAAGGATATGCAGATGGCTGCTTCTGTTTTAGGAATATGACTTTGAGATCATAGTCAAGCCAGGAACACTGAATATAGGTCCTGACCACTTGTCGAGGCTCGAGTCGGGAGAAGAACCTATCAGCATGGACGAAGGTCTTCGTGATGCCCAGTTGTTTTCCATCCAGATGGTTGATGAATACTTTCAGGATATTGTTCAGTATTTGTCTATAGGTTTTCCACCCACCGAGATGACAACACAGCAGAAGAAGCAGCTGGTGGTTCGAGCAGCTGTCTTTACCTTAATTGCAGGACAATTATATAATATGGGCCCAGATGAAATACTACGCAGATGTGTCCTAGAACATGAGAAGACATTAATTTTGGCTGAGGCACATTCTGGGGCAGCAGGAGGTCACTACGCAGGAAAAGCTACAGCACAGAGGATTCTTACAGTCGGATTGTGGTGGCCCACAATTCACAAGGATGCAAGAGAATATTGCCACAACTGCGACATTTGTCAATGGATGGGAAAACCATCCAGGAGGGATGAGATGCCTTTGGTCCCGCAGGTAACTTTACAACCCTTTGACAAATGGGATATTGATTTTGTTGGACCTATCAACCCCCCCGCAAAGAAGTCAGGAGCAAGATACATTATTACAGCAACTGATTACCTTACCCAATGGGCCGAAGCTCAACCGGTCAAGAACTGTAGCACTGCTACAGCTGCAAAGTTCATATTTGATAACATCTTGTCTAGATTTGGGTGTCCTAGAGTCCTTATGAGTGATCAGGGCTCACATTTTCTAAATAAGACTATTGAAGTATTGACTGAAGAATTCCAGGTATATCATCAGACGAGTACTACCTATCATCCACAAGCAAATGGGACTGTCGAAGCTTTTAATAAGATCCTTGAACAGGCTCTGACAAAGGTTTGCAACGTTAACAGAAATGACTGGGATCTTAGAATTCCAGCAGTACTATGGGATTATAGGACTACCTGCAAGAAATTGACAGGACATACACCTTTTAGGTTGGTCTATGGAAAAGAAGCAGTCATGCCCATGGAATACATTGTTCCTAGCCTTAGAATATCTGCTTTCACAGAGATGGATGACCCAGCAATAATAACAGAAAGGCTGACAAAGATACTAGAACTTGAAGAGGACAAATTTATTGCAGGGTTCCAGCAGCAAGTGCAGAAAGCTCGAGAAAAAGCATGGCATGATAGACATATCAAGAAGAAGCAGTTCCAGCAGGGTGATCTTGTGCTCTTATATGACAGCAAATTCATGAAATTCCTGGGTAAGTTCAAGACACATTGGAAAGGACCATACATAGTACATAAAGTTACTGATGGAGGAGCAGTCCAGTTAGCTAAGTTGAATGGAGAAATGTTACCTTCTATGGTAAATGGCAGTCGTTTAAAGAAGTACAGGGATAGGCCAGGACCTCCTAACTAGAAGTAACCATAGGAAGGACAGTCTAAGTACCAAGAACAGTTGAAATTGGGTGCTAGACTATAATGAAGCTGTCCTCAAAACTATGAAGTGTGGAAGGCTGTCAAAGTTCGAAGGTTAATATTGTGTCGAAGGTTCTTGTCAAGGTGAAGCCGAAGCTAGTAGTTATGTCAAAGATTAAAAGTGTGTAGCAGATTAAAATGTGACGGATGGGACAAACTAGACTTGGTGGCGCCGGCACAAGAACTTCCCTCACTGCCTGCAATAATGAGATCTTGGGAAAGTCTTGCGCCGTGTGGACAGGATTGCTGACACTTCATCAGATTTGGCGTTATTAATACACCATGATGACAGATTCTGTTTTGGGATTCTATAAGAAGCTACATCAGCTTGCAACTCATGCATTGTGCATGTCTTTGCATTTCTTCAGTTACCACTATGTCGAATAATCGTGAAGTCCAGAAGTTATTACGAGTGGTTAGGGAGAGAGGTCTGTTGAACCTTTTGAGTAATCCACCTGGGCAGCCATGCTCGACCAAGGCACAAACAAAGGTAGAAGTTCGCTCTATGGGGTCAGAAGAAAGGCAGAAGTGCGCTCTATGCCGCACAAAGAACAACACCGGTCTTCACAGAAAAACTCTGAAACATCCCAAGATGTATCCTCCTGGTTTGAAAGAACCACGGTGACTGTTTGTCTTATGCACCTTGACACACAACTATGGGGACCCTAAGTTGTGGATGGTCAAATGTGTGACAAGCGGATCGAAGGATGGGGTTGCTGATAGATCCAGAAGGCCTTAACCAGCCATTCACGAGGGAAAGGAACAACCAACCAGCAACCGCATGTATGGCTTCAGCAAGCAGTGCACCAGGCTTCGCCAACAAGATTCTACCACCAGAAAAGTAGCTGAGTGTCCCGGGACGGGCCACTGGTGAGTCTTAGGGGCCTGTTGGGGCACGCACCCTAATGGTCCTTAAGGTAAATAGCTCCGTGGGTTTTGGGAGTTTGTAAGTGGAGCTACGGCTCAAAATAGCGTTAGGGGTGTTGGGGCAGAGTAAAAAACCTTATGTTGTAATAAACCCATGGTTTAAATCCAGGGTTTAGGGTTCGGGGTGCCCATGGTTTAAGTCCATGGTTTTGTAACAGTACACTATTTAAATAAGCACTCTTGTAAGTAAGTAAGGTTAGTCTTTTTGTGTAAAAGGAATTGATGCGAAGCTAAGGCTAATTGTGTAAGAAAAGGTTAAGTCCTAGCTGTGTGCATGGATGACCTCTGCAGCTGTGTGCGCAGAGGGTTTTGGGTGATAAGTAAATCTGCAGCTGTGTGCACAAAGGCCTGTAGCTGTGTGCACGGCTTTGAGGACTGAAGGGATCTGCAACTGAGTGCGCAGATCAAAACTGTGGTTTTTGTAGAAAGATTGAATAAAACACAGTTCTGTGGACGTAACCCCTACACTGGGGGTGAACCACGTTATATCTTGTGTCGTGGTTCTGTGTGTTGTTTATGTTGTGTTCTTTCATGCATTTATATCTATATATCTGATAAGTAGAGATCACTGCTAGGCAATAAATTTGCTATGAATTCCTAGTAAAGGGTTGCGCAAGGCACTGTTTGTTTATCTAACTGCGAAGCTAAATAAGTGAATGCTAAGCTCTGTGATTTATATTTAGAATCTGTTAAAAGTTAAAGGTACAGTAATATCCCTCTTTTGCTTGCAGAAATCTGGTTCTGCGGCACTCCATAGCAGTTTCGGGTGAGACTGCAATCTGTTCACAGGTTGTTACTGAAAGGGCCAACTCTGTGGGTCTTTTGTTGGTGCGAAGTTAAAGGTATAAAACTCAGGTCTGCCCTATAGCCCAATAGTCATTAGTGCCGAGAGGAACTAGGGCAACAAATATCCGAGGCTTCCCACCTCATCTTTCAGAAAGTGACCTATCCGATCAAATTGCCTCAAGGAGGCACATCATTATGTCCAAATAGATCTCCCAAAATCCAAGTTTGGAAAATTAGGCTTTCTCTGACAAACCCTAGGTCAACCAACTCTGGAACCAGGTTGGGCACCTCAAATCGGTAAGATATAAATCTTTGTTATTTCCATTTGAGGTTCTCATTTTGAAAAGATGGCTCATCATACTTAGCTTGAGGACAATATTCGAGGGGTCGATAACTTTGGAGCATGGAAGTACACAATATCTCTACAACAAGGCCATATAGCTATTGAATGGATGTTGGCACTTGGGAAGACCCGGGTTAACACTTTATACGTCGCACCAACAAAAGACCCACTGTGTTGGCCCTTTCGGCAACAACCTGCGCGCAGGTTGTAGTCTCACCCGAAACAGCAATGGGGTGCCGCAGAATCAGGTTTATGCATGCAAAGAGGGGGATTACTGTACCTTAGCCTTTCTAAACAATTATTATTCAACTTCCGGT
>LPNX010409229.1:5286-88876 GCA_001517045.1 Pseudotsuga menziesii | reverse complement strand
TATTATTGATAAAATCGCCTTCAAATTTTCCTATATATCGGAGAGATTCGCCCAATTTTTATACATATAAATTTAGGGGGGGTTCTTAAAATCATCCCTGCTGGTGTTCATCTCTCCTTTATAGGTTGGGGCTCTTATCTTTATCAACTCTCCTTGGAGGTTGTCATCATTCCTTTGTTTCTTTTTGCAAGGAGAAAGGGAAGTATCACTAGAAAGAATGTGATAATATCTTTACGTAGGTTCAGGGTTGTGTTCTTATTTCCTTTTTATTTAAATTATATATGGCTAAACGAGATTTCATTTCACTTGAGTAGTTGTGTACTCGGAAGTATTTGCTCATACCAAGAAACCATTCTTCAACTTTTTCCCTGGTGTTCATCTCTCCTTTATAGGTTGGGGCTCTTATCTTTATCAACTCTCCTTGGAGGTTGTCATCATTCCTTTGTTTATTTTTGCAAGGAGAAAGGGAAGTATCACTAGAAAGACTGTGATAATATCTTTACATAGGTTCAGGGTTGTGTTCTTATTTCCTTTGGGATGTTGGCTCGTTCATGACAGAACTCTTTCTTGAACTTGTTGGTTGAATGCGTGGGTTTTTTGTGCGGGATTCCTCCCATCATGTTCTGCAACAAGGATTCATTAATTTATTGTTGTTCTTTTCTTTCATTCATGTTATCATCCTTGAAACTCTGTAAGTCTACTTGAAGACTTTGTATGGTTTTTAGTACATCAAAATTTAGTTCAACCACAAGTTCTTCTTCTCGTGTGGGGGTATTCAGTTTCACTTGCCGGTTGTTGTCTTTCTCAATGTTCATGATCTAAAATATTCGTGAATCCTGCAAGTTAAAAATTTATGTTAGTTTAACAAAATTTCATAAACATACTTTATTTTCTGTAACGAATGTTTGGCACGCCCATTAGGTCCCTTAGTTTTGAAACTTCTATCTAATACCACTTGTAATCTCCCCAAAATAAAACAAAAAAGAAAATTGTAGTCTAGTTAATTAATACCTATTCTCGACATTAATCCATCTTCTGTGGAATATGTCGATCATTGTTTTCTAATTTGAATGGTCACAAGGTTTCCTTACCATTTCTATATGTTTTCCTATGTAGTTATTGATGTATTGATGTACTATGTTTATTTTACTTGAACTAGTTTAAAATGATTACATTACTTATTGAATACTTATTTATCTTGCATGTGCGTATGCTTGTTCAGTTATCTTACTTCCTAGTTATAAGATTTGTCATTGTTTATGGAAATTCCTAACTTATCTTTAACTATCAAGGGATGGAGTGGAGGGATTTGTATCCCTTATGGGACCACTTAGAGAGGTAACTCGTTCTCCTACTGTTACTTGGTTTACTTAGTTCATGTTGAACTAATAAAAAAATCTCCTTTCTTTATGCAGGTTCATTAGATGGCAAAGTCTTGCTATGACATCTAAACTTGAGATTCTACGGCATGCTAACCACTATACACTATCCTATGCCTATTGAAGACAAAAATGACTAAAGTCCTAGCCTAACTATTCCTACTACTATTGGTTACGTTATTGTTTACGTAGAGTTGGGGTTTGTAAGACCCGAATCTTTTACGGTTGAAATGATTGTTATGGTTGGGGACAATGATAATTTTAATCCCCCCCTATGTATTTATAACATAAAATTTGATTTTCATTAATGCCTAAGGTTATATGCTTAAGTCCTAAGAATTAACCAACATTATATTTAAACTTTGTAAAGTATTATGGTTTGTGTGGTAATCCATTGATGGAATATTCCATATGCCATGAAACCATGGCTTAACTATGCCAACGAGGGTTTTTATGGGGGTTTTAATCCAAACCCACATTTTTGGGGTTTGGACTATATGCATGTGGGTAAACATTACAACGATGGTGGTGGACAAGGTGGTGTAGTTAAGGCTCCTTGGGATGCGAAGAAGATGAACCCTAAGATTGGGTATTTCGTTGTTTGAGTTTCATTTGGTCTGTTGTTGTGGGTGGTCTTCATGGTTTGGCTCCTTGTTTTCATCTCAACGTGGAGGAACATGATCACCTTGTGCTTGGATGGTATGCTCTATGTTTGGTTTTGCATAGTTTACTATTGTTTTCTTCAAGTGGAGGATTTATCATACTTCTGATTAGTTCTTTATTTCAAATTCCAGGGACATGGGACTTGCATTCGTGGTTCATGGGTGTTTACGAGGCTGGCTATGATATCCTTCCAGTGGAAATCCCTACGATAGCTTAGGCCTATTATCTCTATGTGTAAATATTTAGCAGAGCCTTGAGCTCTGTGTTGAACAGTTTAAAATTGTGAGTATTTGGTTATGAGTTTGACTGTAAGGATCTTTTATTGTTGATGGGAATCCAGAGATGCATATGTAATTTTGATTTTGATGATGGTTTGAGTGTGGCATCTTCAGGCCATGATTATCGAGAATCATCTTTGTAATCTTTTTTGGTTTTGTAACTTAAACGTATGGCTTGATAAGTTAATGGAAGCTCTACGTTTTGGTTTATATGAGGTTTTTAAACTATGGCAGTGCCATTTCATTCAATGGAATCCTTTTTGAATCATGACCGTGTGTAGTTTCACTTGTAAATGTTTATTGTTGAAATGTATATGGTTTAATTAAAAAGCCTATAATTTATTACTGTGGTGGCCATAAGCTTAGCTTACAGTTGCCTATTTTATGTTTAGGAGTCGTGGCTGTTACAGTGTTGATAGTGGGGTTTAGCAAATTCCTTCTCTATATTTGAAAAGGTTTGGGTTCTTGTTTTTATTGGTTATTATGGAGGGGTTTTACCTCTCATCCATGAGCCATATGCCGAAATGCAACAAGTTTATTTATTTATTTATTATAATGTGGATATGTGACAGAATAGTGGTTTCAATTATTGTTTAGAATTGGGGTTTATGTTCAAGATTTGATAGATGTGATTTCATCCCTTGTGTGAAAACACAACCTGTGTAAAGTATTAATGGATATTATTTTATGTAATTTAATTCTATTGCATTCTTTATAAATGATTTATGTGAAAACTTGTATGGCCTTACAGTGTTGGTGTTTCACAAATCGAATCCTACAGGATTCAATACCTGGCATATTTGGATATAGATTTTGTTTGGTAAATAAAATGTGAGCCTACAGGATTCAATCCTCAGTTGCATGGTTTGGTGTCTAAATACCGTGTGTGTGGGTTTGGTTTTGGCAGAGATGTCAACAGGATTCGATCCTGGAAGTTTTAAATGATATGTGGTTCATTAGTTGGTTTGTATTATGTTTAAAATTGATTCCTACTCAGGTAGTAACTAGTAGATATAGTTGATATATTAGTTAGGCCTATGACTACACCTTAATAGGTATCGATGGCTGGCATGATATGCATTGATTTATAAAAATGGATATTACTGTTTGGGATTCATTTAATAATTATCTTCATTATCTTATTTACAGGTTAACTCTTTTTATTTTATTTATGCTATAATGGTTTAAGTTTCAACAATAGTATTTAACTTATATTTTATGCATAGTGTTTGTGCTACAACTATATGTAACAGTTTTGATGGTTTAAAATCAACATGCCTTCTAGAAATATGTAATATGCTAGCAGAGGAAAATGTAGATTAGGAGTTTTAATTAGTTTAAATTATCTATTTTAATTTTGTATATAAGTTTAACAAAAACAAGAAATATATCTAACCTAAATAGTCTAGGTTCTAGTAGGAATATTACATCATAAGAGAAGACTCGATTTTAAGAATAATAAAGTTGGAAGAGTGATGCATAAATAATCAATACCATAAAATTTCCTGTGGTTTTTAAAAATTGATAAAAGCATATATGGTAGTTTGATTAATAAGGAATCTAATCTATAATCTCCTATAGAAAAATATTTATAACTAGGATTTATAGGAATATGGAAACTAAAACAATCCTAGCTTCTTTTAATTTTACATTAATAATTTAACCTAGTCATAGAAAACAATTTATACTCATTCTTCTAGAATACGATCCATTCATTTATTAATAAACCTGTATAGAATATAGGGAAAATCAAGAAACCTCACACCTTCAAGTGGAAGCTATTTCAATGGTTGTAAGCCCTACACACTCAAACACCCTATATTAACAAGTTCATAGAAAATTCTGACCTATGTTCAGATAACCAAATAACTTTGGAACTACTACGTTCCACCCAAACATGACCCGAAATTGTTCCTGGTTTCCATCTAGATCCCCTCGAGCTGGTTCCAACATGCAAGTAGCTTAGAGATACTAAGGTAAGGCTTCTCTATCTAGGATAATAGGTTTTGTATCACTTTCCTTTTTACCTCTTAGGAAAAAAATGTTCTCCAAGAACTCTCTTGAGAATAATCAGGTAGAGTTATGGAATAATCAAAAGATCCCCAAGCCTCGTTTTGGTTTGGGTCTTTATAGACAAACTTTTTAGGAAAAGGGGCAGTTAAATCAAGAATCATTTGTTTTCTTGAAATAACCATTTTTAGTTTAGTTAGGTAATTTTAATATTTATTTAAATTTAACTTAGGAACTTTTGACTAGTTCCTACTTTGACTCTTGTAGGTATTTAATATTTAATTAATATTAGTAATAATAATAATATATATATCCTTTCATTGTTATTCATAGTTTCTATTATTGTTACTATTCTTACTCTTTTATACATATCATGTATAAACTATATATTTATATATATATATATACCATTTGTTAACATCTTATCTTTAGGTATCATATAACATGATCCCTAATCATATGAAAATTTTCTTTTAACTTAAAGTCACTTGTTTATTAAGGTCTTCAGGTAGGGGAGAGGTCAACTAGGTTAGGCAACTCTAAACCTCCTTGCATGTTGGATCCCCTCATATAACATGGTAGTTCTTCAGTACTTTGATAAGATACATAAATTTGAAATTTCATTTAATCACCTAAAAATAAGTAAGATGAGATCAATGTTTTATTAAAGTCATTTTAACTCAACATATTAATTGTTCAGTAACTCCTAGCATTTATCCAGAGCCCATACTCAACTCTAAAAAATAGGAAGTTGCAAACTTAGTGCAATTAAAGAGCTCCATGCTCAACACTAATGCTAGGATGTATTTGTAGGATACACCTAGGGATATAATGGTTAAGGATCCGATGTTCGAAATATTATGCTCAACATCAACTTTGAATGCTCCATGGCTTATGACCAATACTTCCAATTCTTATATTTTCATGTGATTTGAAGATTCCCGCTCAACACAAAGGTTTCATAACTCATGTGCTCTAGATCCTCTCACTCAACAAAAAAAATTAAAATACTCATGCGCTTCATATACTCTCACTCAACGCAAAAATTAAATACTCATGTGCTCCAAAGCTTCTATCTCAACACAAAACATCAAATAGTCATGTTCTCCAGAGATTCTCGCTCAACACAAAACATCAAATACTCATGTTCCTCAGAGCTTGTGCTCAACAAAAACATCTCATCAATTATGTGCTTTAGGGTCCATACCCATTACATGAAATCATATACATAAAACATTGAAATTTACTTATGCCCAATATATCAAACAAATCATCATTCTCATGTGCAGTGGGGTCTTATGCCCAATATACAAAATAAAAAATCAAAGCAACATCATAAGCAATGGGGCTTATGCCCATAAGTGTTAGGTCAAAAATTCAAGATATAACACATAATTAAGTATATCTGCAAGGCATATAACTAATATCATGTTCCCATATCAAGTAAACCATATATATAAATATGAACCTTGCTTTATTTTATATGTACATATAATGTTTCAAAAATGAGATGCCATGGCCATAATACAAAATAGTTGATCATACTGTACATCTATGTGTATACAACAAAAAAATGGTACATGTATGTATCCCCCCTATACACGAATTCTATTTATCCCCCCTATACATGAATTCTATTTATCCCCCATTTCACTGCCACTATTAGTGGATTTTGAGAAGTCTATTTTTCTTCTTCATGTGCTCGATGGTGTTCCTGAGCGCTGAACAAAAGGATCGGATATCATTTCCGGAGACTGCACAGAAACCAAAATTTTTTAGTTAGGTGACCAACCTATATAATAAAATCAAAGTTCTATGTACATTTGTTCAAATTCCAAGCCAATATAACATTTTTACTTATCGTTTGTGTGTAAGTGACAGTAGTCCAGGATGATGTAACTGAATGTACCATCGATGCCTCACAAACATGCTGCAAAATAATGGTACCAACAATTAAATACTTTTACATCCCTATATATGATGAGGAATTATATAAATATTTGAAAATTTATCTACATCCTACATTGAATTTTTCAACGAAAGTGAGACATACATCTACTTGGGGGGGAAGAGGTGGGTCATCAATAGCCTCGACTGGGTTCTATTAAATAACCACTCATCAATAGAAGGCTGCATAAACTAATGTATGCCAATGTTAGAAAATCAATGGGTACACTAAAGAGATACTTGAATGTACAAATAAAATTATACTAGATGGAGGGACAATGAATTTTTAAAATAAAGAGAGACATACATGTACCTAGGGGGCGGGGGAGAGGTGGGTGTTGGGTCCTGAAATTCCCCTTTTTAACCACACCTATCATACCCTTTTTGCCTTGTCTTACTCTATTCTATGCACCAGACATATGTTCTTTCCTCATATTGAGCGTTGAATCTTATAGGTATGATTAACTATTGTTTTATCTTATTAGTTCCTATGATTGTTATGTTCGAGACTCTGTCTCTTGAATTATGCTAATACATTGGGATTTCATAAACATAGTTCAAGATTTGAAGTACAGGTGTATTAGTCACATCGCTTGAAGTAAATATGAACTTTTATTGCTAGTTGTTACCTGCCAGTTGTAACTCCATACGCCGAGCGCAAATAGAGGTTGGTATTCCATGTTTAGATGTAACAGAATGAGCTATAACAATGTTCTAGTGCTTAAATTTTTAGCTGCAACAAAAAGGGTATTCATTAAATTGGTTATGTTATCACTAACAACTCATGCAAAAGCATCCCCTATATTCCTTGTTGTCATTCGCTTATACTCATAGTTGTACAACTTGTTGTAATAGGGAAGCCTGAAGATCGTAGATCTTTATGCATGCCCGATATTAGTGGGTGAATTTATGATTGAACATGTATAAATATTGGAAAACATTTTGATCCAAGGGTTGGTTGATATCTTATTATACTATGTAAGTAGTGACAGAGAACTTACTTTCATTCCACCATTTTAATATAAGGAGCGAGATTCTTCAGACTTCTGTGTTTTAATATGTTGTAGTTCTGTCATCTCTTTTCGAAGGTTAGTCTTGCATTCTCACAGAGATATCTAAGATAATTATATGTTTTGATTATTTTGTTGTGTGGTGTGGAAATTATTGTAAATGCATTCCTTTCAGTATCTGCAATAATAATGGTTAATCATTGTGTTTTCTTTGATAAATACTATCTGCATTTCTATTAAGCTATAGCAGTGTGGTGTGACAGTCGACTGTGTAGGTTAGTTTCTACTATGCAAGTGTGTGTTAGTTGTAACAGTCAAGCTCATCTCTAGCATATTTCAGATGTTGTCTTTTTAGGTTTTCTAATTTAGTTAGATTATAGCTGAGAGTTGTTTGGTTCAATTTCTATTATTTCCAATTCTTAGATTAGTGGAATTAAACTAGTGAAGAGTCATCCACATATAGTATGGTAATGTTAGATTTAACTTCTTGCAAAAGTAGTCTTGTTCTTTATTTCTGGAATCATTAGTTGCTTGATTGAAGTTGTAGGAAGGTAATTGCAATCCTGAATTTCTTAAGTAGGTAATATAGATTAGTTCATCATGAGAGGAGTTTGATTGAGTATATAGGTAGGATAGTTAATTCTTCATTCAATTAATCGGCTACTTAGTGTTTATATACAAAAAATGTGAATTATCTTTAAAATAAAAATACTTCCCTGGGTTGACAATTTATATCGAGCATTCTGCATGTTACCTGTAACTAACTAGCATATAGAGTGACCAACATTTTGGATCCATTTTCGGGGAAGATTATTATTAGACACCATAGTAGTTGCATATGTTCATTTTTATTCGATTTATAATCTTGCATGTTTTGGGTTGCATGAAAACGAGGAGGGTACAATGTGACATTCAGAACTCCCAGAAATCCCCAAAATACTAATTTGGCAGGTGGTCTAGGTCATGGTAACAATCCAATGTTGGGGAGAAGGACACTCATTGACGATCTGGTTGCCAGAACCAATTCCTCTACCGGATCCCTCCATCAGGGATCCTCTGTCAGAAGAAGTCTAATTACCCCTAGAGTAGAAGAATCATTTTGCATAGTGGATAATACAAGAGAATATGTGACACCATCAGGTGTCCCTCCGAACAAAGACAGAGTCAGTGTGGTGGGAGAAAGTGACCGAGAGGTGGTTTACCACATAGATGGGGGGAATGTGATAAAGGAGGAGTGGACATAGCTTCATTAGAAGTGAGAGGATTAGAGAAGGAAAATAAATGAGAGATGAGAGGAAAATATAAATGATGTACATTAACCTGAAGATCATCGGGAAGTGGTGGGGGGAAACCATCACAATCACGATGACCCCCGCAGGAGGGGAAATTCACCACACTTCATTTCTCCATTTGTCAACCAGCTGGACAATCCCCCATGAAACATATATCACCATATATATTACCAAGTTTTAATGGGAAATCTACCGATGATCCGGATGAGTTCCTCTTCAAATTTGACATCCTCTGTTGCAGCTACAACTACACTTCCAGTGAGCATAAGTTAAAACTTTTCCCTACTACTTTGAAGGATAATGCTCTACAGTGGTTTATGAGCCTGGTTGGTGAGACTGTCACCACCTGGGATCAAATGAAGCATGTGTTTCTTGAAAAATACCAGGAGTATTGTAACACTAAAGTTAAAATAGAAGAGTTGTTCAAGATGGTGCAGAAGGACGAAGAGAGTCTGAAATATTTTGTTGAGAGGCTTCTGTACAATGTACAGAGGGCATGCCAGACTACTATGGGGCTAGATGTGCTCAAGATTATCCTACTTTAGGGGATTATAGAATATTTCTTAGGAATGTTGAACATGTTGGGAAAGGAGGATATCTCAAAGGAACCCTTTGAAAATATTGTTGAATTATGCAGAATATATTCCACACGATCCTCCAGAACCAACAAACGGGAAAAACAAGAACGAGATGTATTCAATAGAGCATAGAAGTCATCTAATGGAGGATCCACCCGAGAAGAGATAGGAAACCTTCTTGAGAATTTCAAAACATAAATGATGAGTTCCATATCCTTAGAAATAGATGTCTTGAGAGAAAAGCAGAAGCAAGCAGTAGAAGATTTAACACTTGGTGTATTCTGCCCTAGATGCAAAAAGAAGCATCCCCTAAAGGAATGTCCACTTGACAAGGTGGAAGTGTGTCCACTTTGTGAATTGAACCATTATACGAAGGAGTTTCCCTCACTACCCCAAGTGAAGGAAGTCCTATAGGAATCAACTCTGGATGTGGAACCATCTTACTTCATTACCCAAAAGAAGCCTTGACAACCACTGAACCAAGCTATGCATACAGATTCATTTCCCTTTTCGAATAAAATGAATAGTATGGATAATATGAATCACATGAATACAAAATTACCTTCACACTATTTTGACCATCAATTTCATCCATCTCAGCCCTCTATGCATAATTTCAACTCTTGGTGACCATGGTCATAACCACCAAATCAACAGAATTCCTCGTATCCTGGGTGGAGGAAATCCCATCCAAGGAATCGGTTTCCTCATAGCTTACCTCCTCAGTGCCTCCTCACCAACAATACCCTCCTCACAATTATCCTCAAAATTACCCTCACTAATAGTTCCAGTAACCGCAATTGCAGCTCCAGAACAACGCTGCACCAATGAACATGCCTATAATACCACAGTTGCCTTCCCAACCTAACCCCAACCCAAACAATAAAGCAGTCCACTAGTTTGAGACTACCAATATGCTAACTTACTCCATCACTCTAGTTCCCTGTAACGACATACACTTCTGATCAGGAAGAGTGGTGGAACCTTTATCCATTAAAGATGTTCCATATTCAGTAACTGAAATAAGGATGAATTGATAGTAGCCATCTAACATGACAATCCCCATTATTGAGGATGCTGACAATCCTACTGAGAACTTGACTAAAACAAAAGGAGAAATAGTTTCTAAAACATATCCTACAAAACTAATTAGAGAACCGCGTGAATGACTAACGCTATAGAAAACAGTGGAATAGCCCCAGTTTAACCTTTTGGGAGAATTGAAAATTTTATATGTTAAAATTCCGTTGCTAAAATCCCTCCATGATGTGCCTATCTATGCCAAGACTGTCCGTGGCCTTTGTGTAAGGAAACCAGGAAGAAAACCTAGGGATCCTCCCACAATTTATGGTCTAGGAAAAATCTCTGAGTTGATCATGGGAAAGATTCCCTTAGACAAATACGACGATCCTCGGAACCCCACTGTCACAGTACAGATTGGGGACACTGAAATACCAAACGTTTTAGTGTATTTAGGAGTATACATCAATGTTATGACCATAGAAACTATACGAAAACTTGGGCTCACCAATCTTCGGTCAACCCCTACCATTTTAGAAATTGCTCACAGGTCCACCATCAAATCTGAGGGAATCTTGGATGAACTTGTTGTCTTAGTAGGTTCATGGGAATACCCCATGGACTTCCTGGTTTTACAACCAAAGTCACAAATGGGGGGACACCCGCTGATCTGGGGGAGACCTTTTTTAGCCACAACTGATGCTTACATCAGCTCTCGGTCAAGGTCTATGAACATTTTAGATGGGACCGAAACAAAAAGTCTTACCTTATACCCTCTAGCTTGACCTAGTTTAGAAGCTGAAACTCCACTTTGGATGGAGATAGAGGAGGAAGACGAGGTTCAGCCTCTGTTAACAATAGGGAAAAACTTAACCTTCAACGAAGAAACAGAGGATGATGATATCAATAGTTTCATTAGTGAGCCCACATATATCAATGTTCATGTTTACCAGATCCTGAATAGTACCCTAGATGAAGAAAAATAGGAAAATATTACAGAGGAAACTTTAGTCAGTGACACCAGTATAATTCCAGTACTCAAGAATTCAAAGAGAATCCCAGTTGAGATAAAGCTAGGTATAACACTGAATATCAATCTGAACCTGGCTCCTGATGATTTGGAATGTCTGGTCACATTCCTGAAACAACACAAGGGATCTTTCACTTGGGAGTACACAAATATGAAGGATATCCCTTCTAATTTGTGCACCCACCATATCTACATTAAAATTGACTCCCAACATGTGTGCCAACCAAAAAAAAGGATGAACCCCAACCTTAGGGACATAGTGAAAGAGGAAAATCAAAAGCTTTTGGAAGCAAGGTTTTTTTACCCGATCTCAGACAGCAAGTGGGTTTATCCCCTCATGATAGTACCAAAAAAGAATGGGAAATGGAGATTATGTGGAGATTATAGGGAACTAAACAAAGCGACACAAAAATACCATTTCTGTTTTCCCTGCATCGATCAGGTACTTGATACCTTATCTAGGAAGAAATTTTTTCCTTCCTAGATGGGTTTAGTGGGTACAACCAGATCCATATTTACCCCTAAGACCGAGATAAGGCCACCTTCACCTATCCCTAGGGTACTTTGAGATATAGGGTACTCCCCTTTGGTTTTTGCAATGCACCTGCCACCTTTTAGAGAGATGTGATGGGCATCTTTTCGGAGATGGTCAATGATAGTATGGAGATTTTCATGGATGACTTTACCCTGTATGGAAGTGACTTTGAGGGGGCACTGAAAATTTTAGAGAAGGTTTGGACACGCTATGATAAGACCCAACTATATTTGAGCACTGAAAAGTGCCACATGATGATGAGCAAGGGTATGGTTTTGGGGCACTTCATCTCTGCTGATGGTATCTATGTAGATCCATAAAAAATCAGGTTAATTGAAAACATACCCACTCCTGGAACACAAAAATAGGTACATAGATTCTTAGGGCATGCTTCTTATTAGAGAATATTTATAGAAATTTTTTCCAAACTTTCTTCCCCTTTATTTACTTTGTTGATGAAGGATGTACAGTTCATTTGGAATGATACATGTCAAACAACGTTCACCGAACTTAAGAAGAGGTTGTCTATAGTTCCTATCTTAAGGGGGCCTAATTGGGCCCTGCATTTTCATATCTCTTCTAATGCCTCTGACACTACCATTGGGGCAGTGTTGGGAAAATAGGATGGTCAAGCTCCATATGCAATTTACTACATCAGTAAAAACTTGGCCCCTGCTAAACTTAATTACACAGTTACAGAAAAGGAATTTTTACCCATTGTCTATTCCATCAATAATTTTAGACATTACATCACTAGATACCCCACATTCATACACATTTACTATTCATCCATCAAGTATATAATAAACAAACCTATTACAAACTCTAGGATAACTAGATGGCTACTACCATTACAGGAGTTCGACATTACAAATATTGATAGACCTTGAAAAGAGAAAGTTTTTGCTGTTTTTTATCTTCTTTTACTAACAGTGATGACAACATGCCTGTTGAATATTATTTTCTAGATGGGCATTTGTTTGCATTATCATCTCATTCCCCTTGGTACGCAGATGTTGCTAACTATTTGGCTACAGGCAAGCTTCTGGTACAAATTTCAAAAAGAGAGAAAAGGAAGATCATACACCAAAGTTCGGGGTACTACTGGATATATGGTCATCTTTTCTACACATGCCATGATCTTGAAATCAGGAGATGTGTAAGAGAAGATGAAATTTTTAGTATCTTGAAGGATTTTCATGACGAACCTTGCGGGGGACACTTTGTTGATAAACATACAGGTCATAAGGTATTACGAATGGGATATTATTGGCCAATAGTTTTTAGGGATGCAAAAAGGTATGTACAGGCTTGTGATAGATTTCAAAGGATGGACCAACTTAACAGACTAGACGAGATGCCCCTTCAACCATAGTTGGTGGTTGAACCATTTAATAGATGGTCCTTGGATTTCATTGGGCCCACCAGCCCTCCGTTGAAGAAGAAATTTTACATCTTATTTTGCACTGATTACATGACAAAATGGGTAGAAGTTTTGGATTTGGTAAAATCCAATGACTAGGCTGTAATAGATTTCCTGTACGGAGAAATATTTACTTGATTTGGAGTAACCAAGGAGATAATCACAGAAGGAGGACCACAGTTTGTGTCACATAAATGGAAATCTTTGTTACATAAGTATCATATTCAACATATAATAACTTCACCTTATCATCC
This sequence comes from Pseudotsuga menziesii, assembly GCA_001517045.1. NCBI lineage: Eukaryota > Viridiplantae > Streptophyta > Pinopsida > Pinales > Pinaceae > Pseudotsuga > Pseudotsuga menziesii. The sequence goes on along the minus strand of LPNX010409229.1, from coordinate 75,457 downwards.
ATAGGATAATGGCCAGGTCGAAAGTACCAACAAAGTAATTGAAGATATTCTCACAAATATAGCCAGAAGCGATCGCAGAGATTGGGTTGATAGACTTCCAGAGGCACTTTGGGTCTATCCCACTACTTGGCACAATACTATGGGTTTTTCCCCTTATGACTTGGAGTATGGTAAGAATGTTGTCTTTCATATTGAATTCGAAATCAAAACCTAAAAGACAACTATGGAGGAAAATTTGGACTTAAGAGAAGCTCAGAGGAATACATTGAACCAATTAAATGAACTTGATGAAAAACGCATAGCTTCTGTACATCAGACATAATTAATTCAACATCGATGATCTAAGTGGCATGATTGATTAATAAAGAAGAAAGTCTTCTGCAAAGGAGATTGGGCACTGCTATATGAATCTAGGTTCAAGAGGGATTTCAAAGGTAAGCTTCAAACCAGATGATTGGGCCTGTATCAGATAGATATAGTATTTGACAATGGCACAGTTTTCCCGGTCACAATTGATGAAGATCATATGCCATTATTTGTTAATGGGCACAGGCTGCAACTATATCACAATCCAATCTCGTTGGACACATTTATTTCACAGGTTTCAATTGATTTAGGATACTAGTTAGAGAAAGTACAATCAATTTTCTTTGTCCCTGTCGATCTTTAAAATCCTCACTGTGATTTCCACACAGGAATTTGGATATAAATAAATTGATGTTTAGCTTTATTTTTATTATGTTTTCCTTTACACTTGATTGGTTTTCTTTGAAGAATCTATGTAGGAACTTACTTAATGAGCAGTGGTCATGATGGGACCTAATGACTACAAGCGCCTTAACCCATGTTCCTATTCTGAAAGAGCTCCTTGAAAAATGAATAATGAACCATTTTCGTAGTTGTGAATCCGTAAAAGTTTGACCATTCTCCTATTTCTCGCAGCTGCAACTCCATTAAAATATGCCCATTTTTTCGTTCTCACAGCTGCAACTCTGTTCAAATCTGCCCATTTTTCGGTTCTCATAGCTGCAACTCTGTTCAAATATGCCCATTTTTATGTTCTCACAGCTTCAACTCCATACAAAACTACCCATTTTTTCATTTCTTGCAGTTGCAACTCCATAATACTTTGACCATTTTATCATTTCTCGCAACTACAACTCCATTCAAAACTACCCATTTTTCTGATTCTCGCAACTACGACTCCATAAAATTTTGACCATTTTCTCATTTCTCGCAGCTGCAACTCTATTCAAAACTGCCCATATTTCCATTTCTTGCAGTTGCAACTCCATTAAAATCTACCGTTTCCCTATCTTTCGCATCAGTGACTCCACCAAATTCCATTGAATTTCCCTATCCTTCGTAGCTGCGACTCCAACAATTTTTTTTCGTTGATTTCTTTTATTTCGACAGCTGTGACACCACTAAATTTTTCCTATATTTCTATTTTTGCAGCCGCATTGCTGCTAAGTTTTCACTGATTTCCTTATCTTCATAGCTGTGACTCCTCTAGATATATAGACAATATAGCTGCAACTCCTCCAGATTTGCACACCAATGTTGTCATCCATGACTTTGTCGGACTGTGACTTACCTGGCTGTTTCAATTATGTTTCTGTCAAGGTTGAAAAATTAGTTCTTGATTCCCTGGGGGTAAGATCATAACAACACATGTGCAATAATGTTGATTTGATGGCTGAAATGACACACTGTATGATTATGGAAAGTCACGGTTCATCTCATAATTGCTAAGGTATGATGTCTTATCATTTAAATGATTAGGCGTTAATTGGATTTGGAAAAATTAATCATGCTTTTCCTTTTGTACCTGTCATTAGACCCGTACTCATTTAAGTATCAATCTGCATGATTCATCCTGTACTTAAACTTATCATTGGACTATCATCATTTTCCTAATTTGGGACCGAATCTTACCAATTTTCCCTTCTTCCAGCCATCTTAACTTTCCTAATTTATCCAACTTCAACCTCGGTTGTTCGTGCATGTTCCTGTGATGTAACTTCGATCTCCAGTTGTGTAATTTGTGAATTTGATACCAATATTTAGATAGAGAGACAATATGGGTATCTCATCCCGGCATGAACCTACAAATAGGGAGGCCCTATGAAGAAATGCAAAGGTTTTGGCCATTTTTGAAGCAATGGGATAGACTGAATTCTCTCAGCGCTTAAATGGATTTCATCGAGAAACAACTATGTAGTTTGCTCTGAATTTGATAGAGACATATTGAGAAGTCATAGGTCTACGTATAGAAATTACTAAAGAGATTGTGGTTGAGGTTACTGGTCTTCTTCAAGAAGGAAGAACCTGGTTTGGAAGAAGAACCCACAATGCAGTTGACACGAGGGAGTTTCTGGTAGCCGGTGAACAGGTCTACCAAGCAAGGAAAGGGATAGCATTACAAGGACTACCTCACCGTTGGAATGAAGTGGAAGTTTTCTTGAAGAAGTACATTACATGTGAAGGTAGGTATCAAACTTTTTCTTTCTTTGAGTTCCCTCTACTGTCTCATTTATGCCACAAGGATTTACTCAATATCCCATTTTATTTATTTAAAGACCTGCATCATATGGTGGGGTTTGTAAGATCATCCTAAATTCCTTACTCTTCTCTCACCCATAATGGCTTGATTAAACTACTCATGATAAGGTACTTAGCGCAGCAAAACCAAACCTGGGAACAATTTATTGATCAACCTTTGATAATTCAAGCACCTGTACCTTTGCACGGTTCCCTAATAAGAGAGGAAGAGGAGGCACCTTCATAGTTGGGGGAAATGTAAGTAAAAGAAGAGGACCAGAGTTCCTCCAATTCTGTTGGGGGGCATATGAGACAGTCTAAAAAAAAACCCAATTATTCAAGTGGAAGAATAGGGAGAGGCTGCAACAACATCAAACCCTATGGAGAGAACAAAGAATGTGGAAGCTCCAACAACAGAAGCTAAAACTAGAGTAGCAATGAATGCTACGACAATAGAAGATGAGGGCGTGGGAGATATCATGACAGAAGATGATGCAGATATCCTCATCATTGAATCTTCTCCTCAATGGGGAGGAACCTTAATCAAAGAAGAAAATGGGATGGCAGAGGCAAGGAAGTCCACTGAGAAGGGAAATGTCCCTTCTACATCAGCTACAGATTTACAAACCCTTGTACTGCATAAGAAGAAAAAAAGATCAAGAGAGGAGGTGCAGGAATCATGACCTATAAAGAAAAGGAGAACTAGATATATCATATTAGTAGAAGAAACACAAGCAATATGGGAGAATATCGAATAAAATATTGAATTTCTCGTCTTGAGACCTAAGACAAACTATGCTCCACAAAAGCTTAGTGCAGAAGAACCTCAAAGTGAGGGAATTTTATATGAAAATGGTCTACTAAAGGAAGAAGTTCAAGCACTCTGAAAGGAATTGGAAATATGGAAAGAAGCATGCAAGAAACAGGTGGAAAGAAGCATGCAAGAAACAGGTGGAAAGAAGGATGCATACATTGGTAGAAGCTGCAGATCAGTTGGAAGGATCACCTCATGCTGAGGAAGGTGAAGATGAGAAAAAAGTGGGTTTCCCCAAGTGTGGAGAAATTTTTAGTTAATCATGATACAAAGTCACAATGCATGCATTTGTGGCACAAAAACTCGTATAGGATGATGGAGAATAGAAAGAAATGCCTACGGTGAAATTGAGGGGCAAAGATGAACCAGAAGTGGAAATGGTACCCAACATAGAAGTAAGTGAACAAGTGTAATTATAGTATTAGCCACAGGGTGTTTTCACACAAGAACCAACATCCCTCAAAATTTTTATGGAGGATGCTACTCAATTGGAAATAGGTGAGCGAGAGGTTGAGAAAATCCCCGATTTTAACTTAGGTGTTTTTACTATGACCCCTCAACAATCCTAGGACAAATAACTACTAGAGGAGTATCCTTAGCAACAGGAAAATGATGAAGCCGACGAGGGTGTTGTCACATAAGAACCAACATGCTCAGGAATTATTGCTGAGATCCCCATTCAGTTGGGAACAGTTTACCCTCAGGTGGATATAATCCCTGATGTGCAGCTAGGGGAAGATGAACATATGCAGTCCCAACCATCAGGGGACACTGAAGTATTTAGGAACTAGTCTCATCTTTTAGGGGATATGGAAGTAACTCAAGAATGACATTAGCATCCTGAAGAAATGAAAGGAAGGGAAGTTGCTACACAAGAACCAACACCGTTGCAACCCCCTATCAAAGCTACGACTAATAATCAATAAGATATGGAGACTAAGACTCAGGAAGATGATGCTACACAAGAACCAACATCTTCACAAAATGATGTTGAAGCAAATAGAAATGGGTTTCAGGAGGAGGATGTTGTTACATAAGAACCGACATCCCCAAAATTAACTGCAGAAATACTCGTACAGGAAGAGGTGGTTGGAAGACTGGTAGAAGAGGAATTTGTTACACTTTCTATTCAGAATGATCAGGCTGAGACATTGGGTAATGAGGTATGGACTCAATTTTCCCATAGTTTTGTTAATTTAGACTCTGATGAGGAAAAAGATGTCGGGGATGGAATGATGCAAGTACTGATAGAAGAACTCTCGTTGCTGAAACTAGAAGTGAAGAAACGAAAGTGTCAGGAGGATATATATCAGGAAGGAATGATTCCCCTTGTTGAGCATAGAAATACTATTATTGAAATGAGGGAAATATGGCCATAAGAGTTAACATTCCAGAGGTTTCATTGGAAAGAAGTACATAAAGAGTTGAAGGAGTTGAAGAGATTCAAGTCTATGCAAAAGGAAAAAGATTAATTGTACACTCTTTCCCAGTAATTGATGAGCTCCAGGGTTCCATCTCCCTCTTATCCTGTATTTTTGTATGAACAATACACTTGGTTTAAATTGAAGGCATTGAAGGAAGGGAGACCCTATGAAGTGACATCCTATGAAGAATTTTCAGAGACCTTTATGGGGAGAAACTTCACTGAGCAGAACCTACTGTGTGAAGTTCACTTGCATGAAATGGATTCCCCCCTAGACCGTCATTTGAACCCTAGTCCTTACTTAGGAGATGTCCAGCTGAGGGATTTTGATTCTTTTGTTAGCTATCATGTGCAGTGGGAGAGTTCCTTCTAGACAATTTCTCACAATGAGTCCAACTCTAATATCTGGATTCAAAGTGAACCTCAGACTCCTTGTCTTATCCTTTCTCTTTAGGAACATAGGCTTAAATCTCCCATCAAGACTCAACAACTGGCTGAACTTCAAGAATAGGTCATCTCCACATGTGTTATCCAGATTTATAGACATCAACATTTGGATTTGGAAGGTAGTAAGCATAGATGGTAGACGTCTCTATATCATCATTGAAGAAAAGGGACCCTTATTGATTTAAGAACTTTAAACAGGCACTCCCTAGGTTCGAGGGATATGTTGACTATTGAGTTAAATGGTTAGGACTTAAATTTAGGTTTCCAATTATTTGGTGGCCAGAAAGGCTGTATAGGGATGATTTTTCATTGACAAAGGAAAAAGAGAAGCAGCATTGGAAATATTGGGTTGCCCATAACATATATCTATATGGGAAGGAATCCTTTTAATTCTCCTACAATTTTTCCTCTCTCCATGAACAAGGTCCATCTCCAGCATCAGATTCAGACTAGTGGAGGTTCTTGCACAAGGGCATGCAATAGGATAGTTGGGGGGAGATGTTGGGTCCTGGAATGCCCCTTTTTTACCACACCTACGCACCCTTTTTGCATTGTATTACATCATTCTATGCACCAGACAGATGTTCTTTCCTCACATTGAGACTTGAATCTTACAGGTATGATTCATTATTGTTTTATCTTATTAATTCCTATGATTGTTATGTCTAGGACTTTTTCTCTTGAATTATGCTAATACATTGTGATTTCATAAAGATATTTCAATCTTTGAAGTACAGGTGTAGCAACCATGTCGCTTGAAGGAAATATGAATTTTTATTGTCAGTTGTTACCTTCCAGTTGCAAATCCATATGCTGAGTGCAAACAAAGGTCATTATTCCATGTTTAGATGTAACAGGCTCAACTACGACAACGCGTCGGTGCTTAAATTTTTAGCTGCAACAGAAAAAGGTTTTCATTAAATTGGTTCTATTATCACTAATGGCTCGTGCAAGATAATCCCCTATATTCCCTATTGTCATTTGCTTATACTAATGGTTGTACAACTTGTTGTAATAGGGAAGCCTGAAGATCGTATATCTTCATGGATGACCAATATCAGTGGGTGAAGTTATGATTGTTCATGTATAAATATTTGGAAACATTTTGAGCCAAGGGTTGGTTGATATGATATTATACTTTGTAAGCTGTGACAGAGAATTGTACTTTTATTCCACTATTTTAATATAAGGAGCAGGATTGTTCACACTTATTGTTTCAATATGTTTTAGTTTCGTCATCTCTGTTCGAAGGTTGGGACCGCCTTCTCACAGAGATAGACGAGTTAATTAGATGTTTTGATTATTTTTTTGTGTGGTGTGGAAATTATAGTAAATGAATTCCTTTCATTAGTTGCAACAGTAATGGTCAATCGGTGTGCTTTCTCTGATAAATACTATATGCATTTCTCTTAAGCTACAGAACTGTGGTGTGATAGTCAACTATGTAGGTTAGTTTCTATTATGAAAGTGTGTGTTAGCTGTAACAATCAAGATCATATCTAGCATGTTTCAATTGTTGTCTTTTCAGGTTTGCTAGTTTAGTCAGATTACAGCTAAGAGTTGTTCGGTTCAATTTCTATTATTTCCAATTCTTAGATTAGTGGAATTAAACTAGTGAAGAGTGAACTACATATAGTCTTGTAATGTTAGATTTAACTTCTTGCAAAAGTAGTCTAGTTCTTTATTTGTGGAATCATTAGTTGTTGTATTGAATTTGTATGAAGGTAATTGTAATTCTAAATTTCTTAAGTAGGTAATCTATATTAGTTCGTTATGAAAGGAGTTTGATTGAGAAGATAGGTAGGATAGTTAATTCTTCATTAAATTAATCAGCTACTTAGTGTTTATGCATAGACAGTGTGAATTATCTTTGAAATAAAAAGACTTCCTTGGGTTGACAATTTATATTGAGCATTCTCCATGTTTAGTTTAACTAACTAGCATATAGAGTGACCAACAATGGGTCACCAACGACCCCAATCAGGTCCTCTTCAAGAACCACCCCCTCACTAGAAGGCTACATAAAATAATATATGTCAACTCCAACAAATCAATGGGTGCACCAAGAAGATACTTGCATGTACAAAGAAAACTATACTACATGGAGGGACAATGAATTTTTCAAAGAAAGAGAGACATACATGTACCTCGGGGAGGGTGGGGGGAGGTGGGTCACCAACGGCACCTATTGGGTGATATTCAAGAAACACTCACTGACTAGAAGGATGAATAAAATAACATATTTCAATGTCAACAAATCAATGGGTGCACCAAAAAGATACTTGCATGTACAAAGAAAACTATACTACATGGAGGGACAATGACCTTTTCAATGAAAGTGAGACATACATGTACCTTGAAGGGGGAAGAGGTGGGTCACCAGCAACCCTTAGTGGGTGATATTCAAGCACCACTCACTCACTATAAATTTGCAAAAAATAATATATGTCAATGTGAGAAAATCAATGGGTGCACCAAAAAGACATTTTCATCTACAAAGAAAACTATACTACATGGAGGGACAACTAGGGACATAGAGATACAAGAGCTTTTGCAACAGGGTTCCAAAAAAATAAGCAAGATATACATATAACTTAGGAAGGTGAATATTTGGGTCACCAATGGGTGAAATAATTTATAAGGACCTAAAAGGTTTTGAAAAGTTAACTTTGAAGGTCCTCCCATGTTTTTGGTGTGAGTGTGATTAAAGGACCATACATTTTTTTCTTTATGTATTTATGTAACAATGTGACGTTTATGTAAATAAAGTGAATGTGTTTTTATACTTTAGAAAGTGGGTCACACTTAAATGATGCATTTAAAAATTAAATTTTTAATTATTAAAAGTGAATTAGTTTGTAAACCCTTGATTTTGTAATTTAATATCAACCCTAGATTAGGTAGTTGATACAGGTAGTTACAAAAGTTAATTATAAAACAAAGAGAGAGGAAAAATAAAGACAACTCGCCATTAATGAGGAGAGAGAGAGAAAATTGAAAAATTGAAAAAGAAGAGATGCCCTAGAGTGGGAACAAATACCAATGCAAGGAGGAGCACAGAAATCAAGGCATCCTGCACTAATCTGTATAACAGACTAAACATTCCATATAGGAAAAAAATTGAGGCGAGGTATAGTAGACTAATAGGCTGTACAACTATATTTATTGCAGGAACCTTTGGCACAATGTTCGAGGCATAATTTATTGAATAAAAGGGATAGTACATACAACACACATGTAGAAAGTAGAGTTCGTACAGGAATGCATGGATTTTGTACATCATACTGTTCAACAATTAATTTTATGGTTTTCGAGGTATTTTCTATTGTTGGTTTAGTTTGGTAAATTTGTCTTAGAGGGTTTAAGAAAATATTTTTCCTACGTTGTTGGATTTTTTTTTGAGTATTCTTCTTTAAATAAAGTTTTCTCTTTCTAGTGTTTTCCCCAAGTTGGGGTTTTTCCCGTTCATTAGACCAAAATTATTGTGTTCATCTTCTTGAAGAATGTTTCAGTATTTGACAAAATTCTGAAGTACATTTCAGCAATGTGGTTTTTTTTCAAATATTTTAAATTAAAACACTAGTTTTTGTAAATGTTTGACATAATGTGTTAATGAGAAAATTCATTTTATTAAGTCATATTTTCTTCATGGTATCAGAGCTGACAGTATCAGTTCACAGTTTAATAGAGTCATACTGAAAATAAGCTTAGCAGGTGTTCTTTGAAGTTTCATAAAGTGTTATATTTGTCTTTGGTTAATTTTTTGGTTTCAAGTTATTTTCCATGATCAACATTAGGTATGAGGATCGGCATGACAATGTTTTTAACAATAAGTCATTTCATGATGTGAAATATATAAGAAGAAACTGGTTTTACTTATGGTTGGTTCTTGTGTGACAACCATCAATATAACAAAGGTTGGTTCTTGTGTTAACACCATTCATTTCTTTTACTTATTTTCTTATGGTTGGTTTTTATGTGACAACCATGAATATGTAAAATGGTGGTTCTTGTGTTAACAACATTCATTTATTTTACTTGTTTTATTGCTGCAATACATAAGTTTTGAAAGTATACATGGACTGGAAATCATAAGCCATCAATGTACATTAGAAGGCCTTTGCTTCATGTTATTGAATCATTCCAAAAATGGAATCAAATTGTAATAAAGTGTATTTTTAAAGAGGCACGTTGGTAATTTGTAAATGAGATGATGGTATGTGTAAAATGGAATCAAATGGTAATGAATTTATTCCCGACCCAACTGAAGATGTGTTAAGTTTATGAAAATAAGTAAGGTAATGTAACACAGGGAGGGAATTTTCCAAATTCATTCATTTTCTACCATTTAAGTAATTGCATGGTTAAATATTGGAAAAAAACATACCTCCACTTACCCAAAAAGCTCATGACTTGTGCACTAGGAATGTGTATGATGCTCCTACTGGATTAGAGACTGTGAGGTGAGGGAATATGAACAGTTTCTTGGTTAAATGAAGTAAAATATGAAAGCTGAAAGTGGAACTGTGGTACTCTCATATGGCTAGAAGTATGATGATGCAAAACTAATGATGGAGTCATGAGAAGTATATAGTCTTCACCTGCTACAAAATTTGATGGTACAATTATTACCATGTGAATAATTATGTTGATATCGAGCATGGAAACAAGTCATTGTATTACCGGCCATTGATAGATGTCGTTAATCAATGTGAGGAAACCCATCATTGATTTCAATGAATGCCAATGTACCCAAGTACATCTTGCGAAGTGCAAATAAATGAGTTGATGTCGAGCCACCTGCAAGATCTAAAGATTAAGGTACATTGATGTATTCCCATGATTGTTAGTGATAGAACTTTCCATTAGGGCATGCAAGCCTCAAGGTACTCAAAAGAAACTCTAGTCTTTATCCTAGATAAGGTGTTGAGGTCGAAGGGTCAATACTTGTTGAAAGGTGGGCCTAAAAGAATCCAACATTAGTTAACGTGAGTTGTATAAAATGATTGGTAGGAAAATAGATAAAAGCTCGCACAGTTGAATAGTTTTATGACAAGGATATCAAGGAAATTCATTCATGGAAAGGAATATGAATGGTTTTATTCATAAGGAAAAAGATGAACTGAAAAATAAGAAAGAAATGTATGTGACTTAGAACAATATACATTCAGGAAGTCATGATGTGTAAGGAAGTGAAAGGTATAATCCAATATGTATGACTTATGAGATTTGAAGGAGAAGGGTAAATAATCATTTCATGACCCAAAAGGTTTATGAAAGGTTGTTGTGTAGCGACAAATGCCATGAGTGATGAGAAATATAGCTCCTTCAATAAAGCATGTTTTTTTCTGAAAAGTTTTTTTATTCCGAAAGATCACTTTAGCATGAAATGTGAGCGTCTTCGAACCTGAAATATGTTAGTAATAATCCTACAATCAAACTTGTGAGATCATCATAAAATGCAGAAATAAGTACAAATGAAAGAAAATTAAAAATTAAAAAATGAATTGCATTTTTACCTATTGTCGTGGCGTGCTTGTCTTGTTGGTGATTGCCACTTCAATTGACTCCTAGAAACAACTTAGCATAAATTTAAAAACATTGTTTTGATATCATTTTTAGGAATGATTGAAATCTATTTGCAATATTTTTTTCTTTTTTTTTTCTGTTTTACTTGTGATGTTTTTTTCTCATTTTTTTTTTACCTAATTATATATATTATAAATAATTTATAGTTTTATTTATTTATTTATTTACCTATTATATATACATATATAATAACTAAAAATAATGAAAATCATGATAAAAGAAAATGGAAAACAAAATACTATAATACAAATATTACAAAATGGAAGTGGTAACGGGAAGATCTACATAAATCGAAAAGGATGCATTTAGGCACATGGCCACTTCTAATACCTTTGTGGGATTTTGTGCTGCACCATCAAACCTAGGCTTTCTTCGTGCAGGAATACATGAAACTTCATTAGAAAGAGAGCCACATCATATGGAAATTAATGAACATGACTATTCATCAAGCACATTTATTTTTTGAAGTATGAGGTTCCGAAAGTCCAAGGTGAAGGAGGAGAACAGTGTATCTGTATAAGTCTAGTCATGACAGGGAGGGACCTAATGATCCTGAAAATGATGAATAGATGGTGGTGATATTGAAAATGATGAATAGATGGTGGTGATATTGAAATGAGATAGCGCCCTTCTAGATACTCCTATAAGTTTCTCATCCTCTCCTTTCACTAGGTTAATTATGTATCTAGTGTAGCTATATGAGTGTCCCTCTATACAATCATCATTACCATTTGTGCGGGATCACTTAGTCCTACCCATGCTTATCTGTTAGCCGACAATGTATAGATCTATGAATGTATACTAGTTACATATTCCTAGGGATTTATGCTTAAAAACCCATCCTTCTTACAATCTTGATTTACACACCATTTATTATAAAAATAATAAGTACTATAATTTTAACTCATTATTACTCCACTCCTTGTAAACCATATTTCTAGTTTGTGTGTTGTGCCACACGCACTTTACCTCACACCACTAACCTAACTATGTGCGTTTTCAAAACAATTAATCAAATAGTGTTTGTTTGTGCCCAATAGAAACAATGGATCCCATATGTAGAAACCAGTGGATTATAAACCTCACGAGGTATAATTAACTTATTTAAATTCACTTAATCCTAGGTAAATTGAATATGGTTCATCTACAATATTAGCATCTCTACCTCCCATGAACAACTAAATAGACCCTATGTTGTGCCCACCTGTTCGTTTATTTTGTCCTGCTACCGCACATGGGAGGCTTCTGAAGAGATGTTTTTGGTTCATCCCACCTCTGTTGTGGTTTTATCAATTATTAAACTGGAAAAATTGAGATAAAGTAGAATAATTCATAGTGATTTTTAAATGCACTTGCAATAAATGATGGATATAAACAAAATTTGATGGGTGAAGGGGTGATTCAGCTCAGAGATACTTCGATAAATCACCAATGAAAGCTTAAAATTGGATTATAGTGGACTGAATAATTTCCATTGTTGAAGATGAAACTAAAGTTGCAGCAGACATAAGATGATATTCCCAGAATGATTATTCCTGTTCATGCGAAATCATAACTTTTCACACCAGGCAAGGTGTTTGAGCTGGTTCAATTAGTCTCATATTCACTATTGGTGCAGGAAGTTATCATGATTATATATATTTTCACTATGACCATTTATATACTCCTAAAATTTCATGCTTAAATATCTTTTTATATCATTCCAAAAGTGAATAACTTTACCTAGAATTCGTACAAAGGAAGTAGATCGGATACGGTCAATGATTCATGGCTCAAATCAAGCGCACAAATTTTGGGAGCATATCCAGTTCCCTACCTATCCATGGTATTTCAGCATGCAATTTGTTGTGACATTATCAGAATTGGAGCTATCACTACCCTTACCAATTGTATCCATTTCTTAATACATGCGCACAGTTTTGGAGTCAGGGAAATTTCCCCATAGTGTCAATTATCCATTGTTATGAACAAATGGTTTTAATGTCCTTCACGGCTCTAGGTGGACAATTCAATACAAGGGTTTGTATGGAGTGTCATTTTACCTCGGAAGGTAGAAACAAAGTGAAGTTCTCATATTACTTATTGCACGAAAAGTATGGGCCAATTACTTGGCTCAATGATCTTACCACTAGGAAACATAGTTTTACATCTCAGGCCGTCATGGAAATTTAGAAGATTGTGAGATATATTTTTTATAGAAGAATAAATACAAGTGATGGTGTTGCTGTGACATAGAATTATGAAAGTTCAGAACAATAAACAAAGGCCTTGCGCAATTCAATCAATCACAAGCTGGACAATTTCATCTTTACATTTTTTTGGCCTGAGCCAAACGAAGAACCTCTTTACATTTTTTTGGCCTGAGCCAAACAAAGAACCTCTAGAATCCAGGTATAGGTATTTTCAAAATGCATACTTTATTGCATTTTATTTCCAGGTTTTGTCTTACACCAAGGATGAAATCTAGTGAATGTAGGATTTATTTTCAGGTTTATAATTAAATTATTCTTGCAAGTTTTCAATGTGGGAATGTGTAACCCAATTCAATATTCATAAAGGTGAAAACATTTGTATGGAACTTTTATTTTCATTATTCTTGAACAAATGTTGTTTTTCATCCTCCTTTCCACTTTATAATATTTATTTCAAACAAAAATTTGAAGACGAAAAATATGTTTATTCGTTTATCCTACCTACTCTATTCTAAATGGGAAGAGGAAAATATTTAGGTGTATTCAAATTTCCAGTGCATCCATACACACAAAAGTAATAAAATATATATACTTTTTCAATTTTGAAAATGAAAAATTAAAGTATACAAGAATGTGTGAGACTAACTGCAGAAATTGTGAATTAATGAAAAAAAAACAAAAAAAAACATGATCTAACTTGGTATTTTCTTGAAACCATTGTTAAATGAAACTTTCATAAGCTTGATTTACATTTTGATTTAGATCACCTGAAATTATTTCTTCATCCTCAATCTCCTGTTTGCATAATTGCTCCTCATATGATAGAGAAGATTCTTCTTTCTCTTTAGGAAGAGGGGTTGATCTTTTAAATGATATCAAACTCTCCTCTTCCAGAGAAGAGGATATCTTGGCTTTTGCTAGGATCTGAGTCAGTTGTTCCACACTATCATTAAACTCATCGTGTTGGTATTCTTGTACATCCATTCAAATCAATATCAAAACAAATTGAAATCTAGATCTAAAACTATAGTAATAAAACTAATTGAGAAAACAAAACCACTCTTTGTATAAATGAAATTAACACACTTCAGAAACAAAAAGAAACTAACTTAGAATTTAGGAGAAATCAAAACTAGTGCATAATGAAAGAAACCCAAGCTTATAGTATAAAAATGTCAAACAAATGCAAAATAATAAACTAAATGAAAAACAGACTTGCATAAAAAACTTGCATAGAAGAAATATTCTTGTAGAAAAAAAGAAATCACCCTTTTTCATAAATTAAAAACGTGTACATGGAGAGTAAATCGCACTTGCGAATAGGAACACCATATTTGCATACAAAGGGAAAAACAAGGATTTGGGGTGACCCACCAAAGTGGATGCATCATGATATTACACTAAGAAAATTTCCATAATGAATTTGTCCTTGTTTCTTATCATTTCTACTCCCCCTTCCTATGTAATCATTATAAAAAAAACAACCTATCTATCGATCTAAACTTCGATACCCTTTTAGCACCACCCCAACAATGACACCAAAATGTTGGTGAAAAGTTTTAAACAATTAATAAACTATCCAATGATTTAGCTGTCAACCCGAGGGGAGCGTAAACTTATAAGGTACATGCAATGAGCCAAATATTTATTGGCTCATACAAATAATATTACCAAAAAATTTGGTAAATGAGATAAGCCATAAGGCAAATATGTATATTAATGATAAGATAGGAGATGATATGTTACAATGGGCATTTGAAATGAGGAGATGCCTCATTTCATAACCTAACTTAGTTAACATAATTATTTTATGTTTGTTACATTGCCACTATCTTAGAAAGGCTTGGTCCTCAAAGCCTTATAATGTTTGTCGTGTCATTCTTTATGATGTCGTGGCTGAAGAAACAAGCCCATACGAACTCCTAAGTGTAGAGCATAACTTTCGATATGTGGACGGGTCAATCCATCGTAAATTGATTTGTTGTTGACTATTGGGATTCCCGATTGTCCTGTCATTAGGAGCTTTGATCATATTAGTATTATAATCTTTCAACATTTCCCTCTTTTTAGAGTTTCATTTTTTATGGTTGGGGTGTCTATAGGGAATTTTCACAATGTCATTTTATTTTATGAGTGTTGTCTTTTGAGTTGGAAGTTGTATTTTCATCCCTTGAGGTTTTAAGGTTTCCTTCTGTATCTTTTCCAACTTGTTTTTCAACTGCACGTAATCATTTTGAAACTTCTTAATCACTTCTACTTGCGCTTCGCTGTCATTTTAGACTTCTTAAGTTGTTCCTTAAGATCTTTGTTATGACTTCTGATGCAATTATTTTCTTCCTGCTTGTCTAGAAGTTTCCCTTCAATGTATAACATAGATTGTTCTGTCTTTCGACTATTTTTCAACTTCTTAATTTTTGTGACTCTTGTTTTGTTATGATTCCTTAATCTAAAAATTTCTTCGGAATTGTTGGATAGTGTTTTATTACTTTTTGCGATCTCCAACTTATGAGTCCTTTTAGAGTAGTCATTTTGTTGTTGAATAAATTTTATCTATTGGCGATACTGCTCAATAACTAACTCTTGATTTTCTAATTTATGTCGTATCTGCATTAGTTCTTCATCCTTGTCGCTAACAATTTTGTTCAATTGTTTTATTTCCGCTTCATAATCATTTATTTATTTTTTTATATCTTGATTTTTCAATCTCTAACTAAAATCGTTTTCACCTTTTAATTTATCAATTTGGGCAGACAATCTTCAAATATGATTTTTCTGGTCACAATTTTTTTGTTCGTTGAGCTCTTTTTGCATCTCATGTATTTTAATTATTACTTCCGAGTTCGTATTTCTCGCTCGTAATTCTTCATTGTCTCTTTGATAACACTTTAACTTGGCCTCTAATTTATCTATTTGTAGTCGCAACCCATATTCCATGATCTCTGATTTCTTCGACACTCGATGGTCGTTTGGACTATAGCTAGTTGTCGATTGTTTTTTTTTCCTTCCATTTTGTTTTTCCTTGACTAATTGGTCTTCTTCGTTAGGTTAATAACCTTTTTTTTCCATAAATAATTATTATAAGTAATAATTATTATAATTTTCTTTTTATAACAATAATTATTAATTGATTAATTAATAATATTATTATATTAATGACTTATAAACTATATATATATATATAGTTTTTTAAAAATAATAATTAATTATTGTTTTTAATTATTATATAAAAATCTTTATTTTATTATTTGTTTTAATAATAATAAAATAAGGTTTTTGTTTTTAAATATTATAATTAAAATATTATAATATAGTTTTTTTTGTTTTATGCAGCTTGTGGGAATCGTGGCGTAGCGGGACTGCGCGAAGGATGGCGGGCATTGGTGGAGGGGACTGCAATGGTGGAAGGTGGATGGAAGGACACAGTGGTGGAGTAGTGTGGGGCAGATAGGGAGGGGGGGTTGTGGTGGCGTGGAGGTGGGCGCGGAAAGATGTGGAGGGATGCGGGATGGAGATAGAGAGCGAGGTGAAAGGAGGTGGAGCGCTGGTGGAGCAACGCGGAGGAAGGTGGAAGAGCGCGGTGGAAGGTGGGCCCACGGGGAGGAAGATGGAGGAGCATGAATGATGGGGAGCATGCGTTGGATGCAGAGAGGAGGAATATGGGGAGCGCAAAAAGACAGGGGAGTAGGGGGCATGGATGGAATGAAAGATGGGCGCAGGGTAGTGAGGCGATGATGAAGGGTAGTGAGGCGATGGTGGAGGGCGACCGGGATTGATGCACAGAGGTTGGTAGTGGTGGAGGGAAGCAGTGGAGTAGCTGTGTGGAGGGAAGAGCAAGGAGGCAGATGAATGTGGAAGGTGGATGTAGGTAGATGGAATTGGACATGGATGAGAGCAACACATAGGTGAAGTTTGGGAAGAGAGTAGTGCACAGGAGGGATGCACGTGAAGGAAAGTGGAGCAGTCCTTCAATTGGATTTTCAAAATTTTTAATAGTGCTTCTTTTAATCTCCACGTAGTGATGATCTTTTTCTCTTTCTTCAAACAATATTCTTCATATTTGCAACCGAAATTTCTTCAATTATATATATATATATATATATATTATCAATTTGAAATCTGAAAAATGGCCAGAAGCCAAGACTCGTCAAAGACCAAGTGTACGGAGAAACTCTGAATTTACTCAAATAAAATCTGAAATTTTGGCTAAAAGCCAGAATGAGCACAAGCGTGACAAAGGGTTGGCTCTGATACGAAATGAACCGAATATTTATTGGCTCATACAAATAATATTACCAGAAAACTTGGTAAATGAGATAAGCCATAAGGCAAGTATATATATTAATGATAATATAGGAGATGATATGTTACAATGGTGGCCCTGTCTTAA
Organism: Pseudotsuga menziesii; assembly: GCA_001517045.1. NCBI lineage: Eukaryota > Viridiplantae > Streptophyta > Pinopsida > Pinales > Pinaceae > Pseudotsuga > Pseudotsuga menziesii. The sequence goes on along the minus strand of LPNX010409229.1, from coordinate 58,061 downwards.
ATATGTCTTGGGCATTTGAAATGAGGAGATGCCTCATTTCATAACCTAACTTAGTTAACCTAATTATTTAAGTATTATCTTATTTTATGTTTGTTACATGCAACATATATGCAGGGTTAGAGAAACACTAATTTAATCTAGTATTGTATGCAGCTGAAATTGAAAACACATGTGACTGAAATTGAAAACACATGCGACTGAAATTTAAAACATGCAACCGACTTAATCTAAGAAAACACATGCAGCTGAAATGGAATTTAAAACTAGGTAAGCGTGAAATTGCGTTAAAGAAATATAATATAATTTTTATAAGTAAAACAGACTACTAAAATCGAATCTAATTACGAAATCATGAAATTGCTTGAAAAGAAATCTAATGCATAAATTGAACTTGGTAGCAAATATGTTGAATGATAAGGAACAAATGACAAATGATAAACCACTCAAAAAAAAATCTATTATGGAGAAATCAAAATATTTATTCTAAACCATGAATTCTATCACAAAAGTATCAAGTCCATGACTAACTCTCAAAAGATAAACTATTTATTTATTTCTCTATTTCTAGAGAGGCCTCCCTTTTCAAATGAAGAGAGAGAACTTTGATTTATACATGAGTTTCTTTGAAAAGAGGAAAAATGTAGATCCATTTTTCTCTCAATCTATTTTCCATAATTCCAAAATATTTATCCCTTCAAATCCTTAGAAATCCTCTCACAAATACTTAACATCTTTGAAAAAAAACTCCACACATATTTTCATGTTTTTCCTCCTTTGAATATGCTTGAATAATGATCACATATCTTCTTCAAATCTTCCGAGATTGAAGATGAAATTCGAATTTGAGGCTAGGTGGTGACTTTTGACCTTGTTAAAATCTTCAAATATTCCTGTAATCATTATAAAACTCATCCAACATTGAGATATAATGAAAATATGTTAATTTCCTTAATTTTAATAATAAATTCTCTTAAAATACATAGAAATAAATAATTTGGAAAATAACAAGGTAACCCATAGGGAATGGTTAATGGAGTGATGATTAGAGATGAATGTGATAAATAGTGAAAGGAAAATAGGATGAAAATGCAACATTTGTGTGACCCAACACAATCCATCTTGTCAATATCCATGTTCAAATTTCTTTCTCCAAATTGCTTCTAAGCCAAAACACCTTCCTGTTTTATCACACCTCCATTCTGTGCGCCCTGAATCTAAAATTAAAAAATAAAGGTCGCAGGTCTCTGTTTTATTTTTCAAAATCACACTTGTGATTTGTAACTCTTACAAAATGAAAGTGTGATATATAGCACTTGTGATATAGTGTAACTAGCCTTAGATTCGTTTTTAGACTCAGGTTTTTCGAACCAAACCATCTATAAAGCATATGCGTTATAGATTTCCTTTTTGAACTTGTGTTATGGATTTATAGAATGGCCCTAAAAATTGGAACCATATTCATGTGTGTGTTAGAATAATCAACCCATAGTTAGCTACCTTAGACATTAATTAACTCATTTTTGTTTTATTTGCCTAGTTTCCATGTTCCACCTTATGCAAGTTGCCATCTACACATCCATAGTAGTAAAACTTGATAATTTTGACTCATGGAGTGCTTGGAAAAGCTCATGGAATCAAATCTACTTTATTCCTGGCCTTCCTAGCGCCCTTCTGCTTTTTCTGCTTTATTGCCCGCTTTTTCAGTGTTTTAAGGCAATTAGGAAAGTTTGACTAGGTGAGGTTAACTAGTTTTTTGTCCTCCACATCCTCCACTATTTTATCCTATGAAAAGCATGTATGAGTTGTCCTTCCATTACCTTTTATCTTGCCTAAGTGCTTTTTCCAATTCGTGAGCTTCTTGACAGTTTTGGAAACTGCTTTATACACCTGTGGGGGATTTGCTTAATTTTAGTAAGCCTGCTTTTGACTAGATTCGAATTGCCTCTCATGCATTTGAATCCATTATGTAATTATTTATTTTGGAAGCCTATGATGTTACAGGGTTGTATATTGTACATTGATTCAATATAGTTTAGTGTTCAGCTCCATATTCAGTCTCTTTTGTGAGTGATTTTGCATGTACAATTGACAATTGTTATGAGTGTAATTGTTCTATCACTGGGTTCAATTTCCACATGGTATTAGAGCCTTTGTATATCGATTTCTCTCCTTCCAATTTGTTTTGCAGGTTCAAAATCAGTGACTGCGAGCCTTCTACTGACAGCCGGGACAATTTCTGAGCTATGGATCAATCTCAGAAGATCATCTTGACTCCCTTCAACTTCTTTGAATGGAAAGCTGAGACGGAGATACTGTTGAGAGAGAAAGGCATCTATAGAGTGACTATGGAAACAGAATAAGAGCCCAATGTAGCTGCAGAAAAGATAAAATGCCACAACAGGAGGGATGAGGCCTATGGTCTCTTGTGTCTGAGTATTTCTAGAGACCTCCTTTTCCATCTTGATGGATTGACATCACCAAATGAAGTATGGGAGAATATTGTTGATATTTTTGGAAAGACATATGAGATGAGGGGACATCAAATCGAAAATGAACTGATCTCCCTGAGTCCCAATAGCTTTGAATCCCTGCAACTCTATTTCTCCAAGTTCAAAGCACTTGTTTTGCAGCTAAAACAATGTGGGATCAAAAAGAAGGATGATCAGCTGGTCTTGGCCATACTCTCGAAGCTTGGCCCTAACTATTCAGTGTTTGTTTCGACCTTCTATGCCACAAAGTTGACAGCTCGAACCTGGAAGATGCCTAGCCTTGCAGATTTCATGGAATCTCTCACAAAAGAACAAGACAAGCTGGTGATGATGGGCACCATCAAACCATCCAAAGACCAAGCTCTGGTTGATGGAGATTCAAGGGTGGATTCAAAAAGTAAAAAGAAAGCTAAAAATCCACTTGAGCAAAAGAGAGACAAGAACAAGTCTCTGGAGGAGCCTCAAGGTTCTAAGAAGAACTACCAGAAGAAGAAGAACAAAGGAGAAATGAGCAAGTGTGCATACTGCAGTAAGGAAAATCATTCCGAGAGATCCTGCATGAAGAAGCAAATAGACATGCTGACCCAACTCCTAGAGAAGAATGGCATCTCCCTTCCAGACAGCTCAAAGAAGAGGGAAGGAGGATCAAGTTCAGAAGACAGAGAGAGAGTTCATGCATTGGTTGCTGGTACATCAAGCTCACCTAGTTTCAGCATTGATTCTGGAGCTTCAAGACACATGGTTTTGACCAAGGAGGCATTCACCTCACTTGACATGTCGAAAGGTCCACCAATAGTACTGGGAGATGACTCTCTCACTGAAATTTTGGGCAAAGGGAGGATTGATCTTGATCATGGTCAGTTCAGCAATGTGTTGTATGTTCCTGGTCTTGCCTCCAACCTCTTATAAGTGTACCAGATGACCCACACTGGGTCTCCAAAGATGGTCCTATTCTCCCCTAATGAAGTTGAGATCATAGAGATCTCAAGTGGTAAATTCATTACAAAAGGATTTGCAAATCATACTTTGAAGGTATACATGTTCTCACACTTCCTACCCTACTCAAACCCCTCTTCTCTTTTGATTCATGCGAATGAGGCAATCAAGCTTTGGCATGAAATATTTGGCCACCTAAATTACAAGTATCTTTCTGATCTTAGTGAAAAAGAGATGGTCATAGGGTTACCAAAGATAAAATTTTCCAAAGGAGTTTGCCAAGGTTGTATCCTAGGAAAACACCCAGAGCATAAATTTGAGTGAGCTAGTCATGAGAGAACCTCTGGACCCCTTGAGTTGATCCATAGTGATTTTGCTGGCCCATTCCCTCATATGTCCATGATTCAGGCCAAATATGCATTGAATTTCATACATGACTTTTCCAGGTTTTGATGGGTTTACTTCCTAAAACACAAGTCTGAAGTTTTTGGCCTCTTCAAAGTCTTTAAGGCTTTGGTTGAAAACTAGTCTGGGTGAAAACTCAAGGTCCTCAGATATGACAATGGTGGTGAGTATGTCAAGTCTGAATTTATTCAATATTATGTAGATGCAGGTATTCATATTCAGCATTCTATCCCTTACACACCACAGTAGAATGGTGTTGCTGAGAGGAAGAACAGATCACTGAAGGAGATGGCAACATGCATGATGGAGGCCAAAACTTTGCCACCAAAGTACTGGGATGAAGCTATAAACTGTGCAGCCTATATCCAAAATAGGGTGCCTCATAAACAGGTTGATGGTATGACTCCTTTCGAAGCATAGAGTGGGCACAATCCAGATGTGACCCATTTTAGGATTTTTGGCTCAAGGGCTTGGGCTAGAATTCCAATAGAAAAGAGAAAGGCTTTGCAGCCCCAAAGCCAAGAGTGTCTATTTGTTGGGTACTATGAAGATTCAAAAGGGTGCAATCTAATAAATTTGAGCACAAAAAAATCCTTCATTGAAAGGTGTGTTCAGATTCAAGAAGAACCCCCAGCAGCAGTGGAAGTTGGAGAAGCCTCTTCAACACCAGAACCTCTGAATGTAAGTGAAGAGATTGTTGAACATGATGATTCTGATATGTGTCATAGTGTTGAGTTTATTGCAGATCCTAAGAACCCTACAAGGCCAAAGTGGGCATCCAAGACCATTCATGCAGCATGAGAGATAGCTAGGAATCCTAATGACCCTAGGAGGACTAGATCTCAATTTGAGAGTGCTCTGTGCATGAAGGATCCTATGTTTGCTGAGAAATTCTATCTAATGGTGGAATCAGATCCTCAAACATATGAAGATGTAGTAGGAGATCCAATATGGCAAGAATCCATGAAGGAAGAGTTCAGCTCACTTCAGAAGAGCAACACTTGGGAGCTGGTTGATCTTCCCCCAGGGAGGAAGCTAGTTCAGTGTAAGTGGGTGTACAAGACCAAATTTTCTGCTGATGGTTCACCTCTGAAGTACAAGGCCAGATTGGTAGCCAAGAGCTACTCATAGGTTCATGGCATAGATTACACTGAGACCTTTGCACCAGTGGCAAAGATGGACTCCATCAGGCTAGTCTTAGCCATTACAGCTTCAAAGCAATGGGAGGTACATCACATGGATGTAAAGTATTCCTTCCTGAATGGAGATATCACTGAAGAGATATACATCCAGTAGCCTCAAGTATTTTCTACTAACCCATCTCTTGTGTGCAGGATAAGGAAGTCATTGTATGGCCTAAAGCAAGCCCCCAGGGCTTGGTATGCTAAGATTGATAGCTTCTTGCTATCACTGAATTTTGTTCGATGCAAATCAGATCCAAATGTCTATTTGAAGTTTATTAATGGTTCATTAATGATCATTGTGCTATATGTTGATGACCTTCTCATTACAAGAAGCTCAACGGATGAGATTGCTTCCTTGAAGGGTGCAATGAACCAAGCCTTCTCCATGACAGATTTGGGGCTTTTAAGCCAATTCTCGGGGCTTGAGATTTCTCAAACCAAAGCTGGAATCAAGGTGCACCAGTCCAAGTATGCCTTGGATTTTCTGAACAAATTCAGAATGAAAGATTGCAAGCCAAGAAAGACTCCTTTCCTTTCAGGAGTGAAGCTTAAAGAAGCTGATTCTTCACCTATGGTAAACAATACACTGTATAGGCAATTGATTGGATGTTTGTTGTATCTTACACATACTAGACCTGATATTTCTTATCCAGTAAGTGTGGATTCTAGATACATGGATCAGCCTCATAAGATCCATTGGAAAGAAGCCAAAAGGATCCTTAACTTTGTTCAGGGAGCAAGGACACATGGGATCTTCTATAAAGCTAAATATGATCTTGATTTGATTGGATGTACTGACAGTGATTGGGAAGGTGATAGCACAGACAGGAAGTCCACATAAGGATATGTGTTCATGCTTGCAGAAGGGCCAATCAACTAGTTAAGCAAGAAACAGAGTGCCATTGCACTCTCATCTACAAAAGCAGAGTACAGAGGAGTTGTAAATGTAGCAACTCAATGTTTATGCTTGCAGGGATTACTTGGAGAGTGTGGCTTCAAATCAGAATAATCAACTACTATCTACTGTGATAACCAGAGTACCATTCAAATATGCAATGATCCAGTTCAGAAGTAGAGAACCAAACACATTGAGATCCATATGCACTACATCAGATAGCTTGTGCATGATGGCACCATTCACCTACTCTTATGTTCATCTTCAGAACAAGTAGCTGATATCTTCACCAAATAATTTTGTGAGAAGACCTTCAGCAATCTCAAATCACTGCTGGGGATTGCTGATCATGCTGTGAAGCATGAGTGAAAACAAGATTTCCAAATTTTGTTTTACAGTCCATGTTTAAGAGAGGATTTTCCCACTGATTTTTTGCCCCTTTCCTTGGTTAAATGGACATGCAGTATGTAAAGGGCGACTAAGCCTTGTTGCTAGGCTCTATAATTTTCTGATATATTACTCATAAGTCAGGCTTAAGGGGGGGTGTTAGAATAATCAACCCATAGTTAGCTACCTTAGACATTAATTAACTCATTTTTGTCTTATTTGCCTAGTTTCCATGTTCCACCTTATGCAAGTTGTCATCTACACATCCATAGTGGTCAAAATTGCTAATTTTGACTCATGGAGCGCTTGGTAAAGCTCCTGGAATCAAATCTGCTTTATTCCTGGATTTCCTAGTACCCTTTTGCTTTTACTTCTTTATTGCCTATTTTTTCAGTGTTTTAAGGCAATTGAGAAAGTTCGACTAGGTGAGGTTAACTAGTTTTTTGTCCTCCACATCCTCCACTCTTTTCTCCTATAAAAAGCATGTATGAGTTGTCCTTCCATTACCTTTTAGCTTGCTTAAGTGCTTTTGCCAATTCGTGAGCTCCTTTACAGTTTTGGAAACTGCTTTATGCACCTATGGGGGATTTGATTAATTTTAGTAATCCTGCTTTTGACTAGATTCGAATTTCCTCTCATGCATTCGAATCCCTTATGTAATTATTTATTATGGCAGCCTATGATATTACAGGGTTGGCTATTGTACACTTATTCAATACAGTTTAGTGTTCAGCTCCATATTTAGTCTCTTTTGTGAGTGATTAACCTTTTCGACAAAGAACTATAAAATATTAAGAAGGTTTAGATCAAATTGCAAGAAAATAATCTTGTGTTAAGTAATGGAAAGTGTTTTATGTTTAATCTGAAGCTATTGTTGTTGGTCACTGCATCCCTTGTGTACGAAATAAATATTACCTAGTGAAGATTAATTTCCTCTTCAAGGTTTCAATTCCAAAGACTCCAAAAGATGTAAGAAGTTTCTTAGGTCATGCATACTATTATAGGTGTTCCATATAAAATTTAAAAAAATAAAATAGAACATTGCACCTTTGTTTAAATTGTTTAGGAAAGATGTTAATTACTTTCAAGACTTTCTTTGTTAAGATAATTTTGAAACAGTCAAGGAAAAAAAGTATTCAACGCTGATCTTAAGGTGACAGAAAAGATCTTTTTCTCTCCATATATCAACCAATTGTTTCAATACTTCTCTTAGTGATGGCTTGGGACAAAAAGTCAATGATACAAATTTTTTGCATGTATTTTGTTAGTCAAAATTTATCCCCTACTAAATTGACCTACACAACTATGGAAAATGTGGTTTTAGAAGTGTTACTTTCTACAAATAAATTTCAAAATTATGTTTCTATTTAGAAAGTTTTTATCCACACTAATCACTCTTCCATCACGTATATTAGGAATAAATTCATTACAAATGTAAAATAGCTAGGTTTCCCTTGTCCTTACAAGAATTCAATATTAATATTTTAGATAGAACTCCACACAGGAAAACTTAGTTGCATGGTTTTTTTTACATATTTCATAATGAAGGTGAAATAGCTCCTATAAATATTAATTTTCCTACAGGTTCAATATCTACCTATTTTCCTTGGTTTACTGATATTACTAACTACTTCACTATACTTCACTATAGGAAATTTATTGCAACATCTCTCACGTAGGGATAAGTAGAAGATTGTCATATTAAGTGGATCATATTCATGGAATGAAGAATATATATTCACGACAATTCCATATATGATTATTCGATAATGGTTACAAGAAGATGAGGTATTTGATAAATTGAAAGGATATCATAACAACCCATCTTGAAGTCACTTTATTAATAATATAACTACCTATAATTTCTTTCATCTCCGGTATTGTTTTCCCAATATTTTCAAAGATGATAAAAAGTACATGAGAAGTTGTGATTGTTATCAACAAAGGGGTCTACAAGTACAAACATATGAGATTTCTTTCGAGCCTTCGGTATTAATAGAGCCTTTTGAAAAATGGTCTTTAGAAAATCTATGGTCGATCACTCTATTGTAAAAAATGAATATGTATATCCTAGTATGTAGAGCTTCCATTACTAAATGCGTAGAAGTCAAGTAAATGAACAAGTAGTAGTGCGCTTTTGATTTGAACATATTTTCACTCCCTTTCGTGTTACTAGGAAAATTGTTACAAAAAAGGTTCATAGTTTATGTTTTAACCTTGAAGGTTCCATAGGATATGATATAGGATACACCAAAGCCCAATAAAAACCTACTTTAGGCCCCTAAACAGAATTGTTGGATCATAAATTTACCCCTTTTACCCTACTTTGTTACATCATTTCTCCCTATTCTTGTCACTATTTTGTGGATGAATCCTTATCCTTTCCTTAAAAATGAGCATGAATATCTCAAGTATAAATAATTATTCATTATTTCATTTTATGCTTGGCGTTACTTACAATCATGGATTTTTCCTTTTGTTGTGTTAATTTGTCCATGACTTAAAATAAGGGTTCAAAATTACCAGGTGGCTCTACTTCAATAGCTTATCATACTCCAGAGTGGCTCAACTGCAAAAAATTATCATGCTTCAGAATGGCTCAACTACAATAACTTATCATGCTCTGAAATTAATGTTGATTGGCATTGGATACTTGCTAAATGATTCGTTCAAAATTAATGGAAGGGGAATACGAGAGGAGCCTTCATGGTTGAAACTGAAACTCCCAGAGAATATTTTGCATTCAACTGATTCTGTTAGTTCGTGAAATAGCTTGAAGTAAAGTTCGTATATTACTGAGCTTATCTTGTGAAAATAATTGATGGCTATAATAGACATGATTTAATTTGACAGCCTGAAGATTGAAGATCTTCATTGCTACCCAAAATATGTGTAACTAAACACATTCACTCTTGTATAAGGCCATGAAGACAGGGAAAGCGAGGGATTCACAATTTTTAAGAGATACTGTAGAGTGACTGTAACTGTAACTGCAAATTTATAAAATTAATAAAGGAATGGAAATTCTTAACATTTCTCTATTGTAGAATTTGTGACCTTTCGATACCATCTTTGTTTGAAGACGAGGGCCCACCTTCTAATAGATTTGTTGGAAGGTTAGATGTTTTAGTCTATTTTATTTTTGTCTAGTTTGGAGTTTCAGTTTGATACATTTATGTGGTTTTCTGCAATTTCATTCATTCAGCAATTGCATTATTTGGTTTTCGTTTGGCTTGTTGTAGGTGGTGTGGTGTGAGAGTCTACTATGTAGTTAAACTTTTCCTATATGAAGAATTGTGTTACCATCTTTTATAGACTCGCTCAACTCCTCTGTTGTGTGTTATTTATCTTTCTAGAGTTTTCCTTATTAGATAGATCAATTTCTTTGATGAATTTTCTGCTTGATTAATGATTAGATATCCTTCTGGTTTGGTAATTTAGACTTTCAATTACTACAAAATTAAATATAGGTGGATTTATGTTTATATCATAAACCTTAGGACTAGTACAATAGGAAATAGAAGTTCTTTCCAATTTCTAGATTGATAATTTTACTTTGATTTCTTACAGGGAGCTGAGTTTGCTGAGCGTTGATTAGAATTGAGTGATTTTCATTTTACTCATCAACTACTAAAAATGTTTATGCATATATTTTGTTATTTTCCTTTGAAATAACAGACTTTCATGGATTCACAATTAAATATTAAACACTCTCCTTGTTAAGAAATTAATAGTTATATAGAGTGCCCAAAATTTTGACGTCGTTGTCGAGGAAGGTAATTGATAGGCATAGGTAGTAGTTGAATTGGTTCATTTTCTTTAGTAGTGTTGATTCTCAGGTGTAGGAACGATAAGACGTAGTGAAGAGATGCACATCCTTTAACAGAATCAACGGGTTCTTTACTCGAGGATTAGGTATGATTCATAAGCTTGCATGATTTGTAGGTTTACATGAGTAGGAGAATAACACAATGGGATAATCCTAGAACCCCCAAAAATAGTAACCTGGCAGGTGGAATAGGTCGTGGTTGTAGCCCAGGCTCAGGGAGAAATATTTCTAGCGTTAATTCTTCTGCTGGGGCTCTAAATCATGGACCATCGTTTGTGAGAAGAAGCCTGGATTCTCCTAGGATAGAAGCATCAGTGTCAATTGTGGAGAGATCATAAGAGTTGCGACAGCATATGGTGTCCCTGTGGAAGGAACTCTAGGAGATAGGGGTAGTTATGTGGGATTAGGTGGACTAAAGAGGGTCTATCGAATCAATGGAGAGGAATTTACAAAAGAGGATTGGTTGCAGTTTCGACAGAAGTTTGAACGTAATAAAAATCGAGAAAATGTAGAGGAAGAGATAATCATCAATAAATATTGTTGCCATGAAGAACGTGAAGATGAAGAAGGGTACAATAATAAAGATAATGGAGACCTCCATAATGAGGAGATTATTTCCACACTCTAGTTCTCCTTTCAAAAAACATCTGGACAGTCCAATATGAAGAATATTTCATCCTTAGAGTTACCTCACTTTCATGGGAAGGCCACAGAGGATCCAAATTAATTCCTCTTTGACTTCAACATTCTCTATAAAATTTATGACTGCGCCTGCAGTGAGAATTAGAAGCTGGACCTATTTCCTGCTACCTTAAAATATATTTCCTTATTTTGGTTTATGAGTTTAGGTGGTGAAACTATTGCAAAGTGGGATCACATGAAACATGTATTTCTTGGGAAGTACCAAGAATAGTGTAGGACAAATGATAAGAAAGAATATTTATTTAATATGGTGCAAAACGATGATGATATTTTGGAGTATTTTGTGGAAATGATTTTGTATAATGTATAGAGGTTAGGCCAAACCACTATTGGAAGGGATGTCCTCAACTTAATTCTGTTGTGGGGAATAAGAGAAGATTGTATGGACATGTTTAATCTGTTCGGGAAGGAAGATATCTCCAAGGAATATTTTGATCATAATGTGGAATTATGTCGATGACATTCCATGGGATCTTTGAGAACCAACACAATGGATGAAGTGGATTTCTCACGAACACAGAAGTCAGCCGGAGGAGGAGTTAGTTGGGCATAGATTGGTAATATCCTTGAGAATTTTAAAACTGACATTATGATTTAGATCTTTTCACAATTGGATGTTATGAGAGAAAAACAAAAACAAGTGGTTGAAGGTCTGGTACTTTGGGTTTTCTTTCCTAAGTGCATGAAGAAGCACCCGTTGAAAGAATGTCCACTTGATCGTGAAGGTGTGTGCTTTGTGTGAATTGGAGCATGATACCAAATATTGTTCATCACTTCCAATATCCAAAGTAGTATTTCAATCATCTAGTGTAGACACAGAACATGACTGTTTTATTGCACACACTAAGTCGTGGAAATATCATGTTTGAGGTATGAATTCTGAGCCTACTCCTTTCAATTCCTATAATAATGTTAATAATAAATTTCCTCCACAATAATCATATCCTAACCCATAGAGGAACCACCCTTCGCAACCTATAGTACAATGTTTGAATACCCGGATTTCATGGTCACCACATCCAAACCAACAATCTTCTTGGTCTCCTAAATGGAGAAATCATTATCGAGGGAGCCATTTTTCTCATAATCAACCATCTTATCCACAGTATCAGAAGCCTCAGCTGCAACTCCCAAATAATGCTACATTAATGGGTGCACCAATTCATCCTTAATTGCTTGGTCAACCTAACCCCAATCCTAACAACAAGGCAGTGCAACAATTCAAAATTTCGATCATGCGAGCTTATTCCATTTCCCTTCTCGCTCGCAATAATTTACACTTATGATCAGGAAGGGTGGTGGAACCAATAGTCATTGAGGATGTTCCATCCTCTATGAGTGATGAAGGAATGAATCCACAATTTGGAAATTCATTCAGTTCAGCAATATAAATTATTGAGGATGTTGAAACATCAACTTAAACACCTATCGAGATACATGACAAAACAGTAGTTGAAACACTTGCAGAGACACGTACTAAAATGCAACTTGCATAGTTTTCGAGAGAAGCACCATATCCTGAATGATTAACCTTGCAATAGGCCATGGAACAACCTAGTTTCAACCTCCTAGGAGAGTTGAAAAATATATATGTAAGAATTCCACTATTAAAATCCCTACACGATGTACATATTTATTCCAAAACTATTATAGACCTGGTTGTAAAAAAACTAGGAATGAAACCTAAATACCCCCCTCCAGTGTATGTGGTGGGGAAGTTATTTGAACTAATGATGGGGAAAGTCCCATTGGCCAAATATGTTGACCCATGTAACCCTAATACCATAGTATGTATTGGGAAGATTCAATCTCTAATGTTTTGGTCGACTTAGGAGTGTCAATAAATGTTATGACCATTGACACCTTAAAGAAACTAGGACTCACTAATCTCAATCCTATAGAAACCATACTAGAGATGGATGTAGATGTACTATTAAACCATAAGGAATTGTGGACAACCTAGTAGTATCTGTTGATTCATGGGAGTACCATGTAGACTTTGTTGTTTTATAGACTATATCACAGCTCGGGGTACACCCATTAATCTTGGGAAGACCCACGGAAGACCATGGTTCTGTTGATGTATTTGTAACTTCAGAAGATATTATGATGTATATTATCATTGTATGTTGTTGTACCCCTATTGGGGATGTCTGTTACCCCTTTACATGATGTTTAAATTGATTCTAGACCTTGAGGTACAACCTTCTTTGTAAGTCAAGGAAAAATTCCTAGCGTAATATCATGTAATATGTAACTATTCTATCTCTAGGAGAAGTGGGCCCCATGTGAGATGACATGTAGGCTCGAGTATTATATTTGGTCAGTAATTTGAAAGGGTATAAATAGCGAGGTGCTCTCCCTCATTTATATACACCTCACACACTCTCTAATGCGTTTGACAGAGAGAGATAGTCATAGGAGGAGAGAAATATAGCTGCTAAACATTTCTTATTACTGCTTTTGACCATCTTACTATTTTGAAGAAGTTTGTGGTGTTTTCTCCTTTATGGTTTCCCCGATGAAAATCTTTGTGTCTTGTGCATCTTTTACATTGTATGCATTTTGATGTACTTGTTATTCTTTCAAATAAAGATCCTAGACAATCTAATCATATCTTAAGAAAATCTAACATGGTATCAAAGTCTCTCTTAAAGAAGGAATTATGTAGTTACGGGACTAGGGCTTCCTAGTTGAAGGTGTTCTCTCCATAGATCATGAAGTAGAGAGGGGTAGGTTAAATTGTGTCAATAGGGATCATCTATTGGTGGTATCAATTTTTGAATTGGATAAGTTTCACTGTACAACCAAAATATAGCTGCAATGCTAGCTAATGGAAATTAGGGTTTCATGCCTAAAATCCCTAGAATACTAAATTTAGTAATCCTATCACTTTCACTGTAACGTGATATTGGAGAAGGTTTAGAAACAAAATTTTTTATAGGGTGAATATAAATTCGTGTTGCACACTGTGTAAAAATATCATCCTCCTATTCGCTATACTTCAGGAGATATGGTTCCTCCAAATCACGGTTGCAGCCTCCTCGAGAGTACAATCATAAACAGGTTACCTAGGGAGACTTGCTATATCTCGGACTAGGAAGCTCCAAATGAAATTTCACAAAATTTTCTAGATAGGGAATGCACTGTAATTTCTCTGGTATGTTTTTCAGACCCAGAACGTGAAACAGTGACATGTGGAATTTTGTACAAGTTCTCTATGATGAACAATCCCAAAGAAAGTCACCTTGGGAAACTCAACATATGTCCCACTTGGAAAATCCATTTCTGCTCTAACCTATCAGGTTGGAAATAATGATTCTCACGATATCATAGTGAGAAATTTCATAATTTGAGGATATGAAACATCGGAGATACAAAAGAAGAAATATGAGTCATTTTTGCATAAGAATTTGGAAAACTAAGGCTTCTTGTTCTAGGAGATTCCATCCACTATTTTCAGAAAAGGAGTACATTGCATAGCTCTCCTTGAAGAGGCCAATATTTATATCAAATCAGAAGTTTTTAATTCCAAGATTTGAAATTTAGGGTTTCTTTGACAAACCCTATATCATCGAGCTCGAGAACTAGGACGAACACCTCAAATCGGTAAGTTCTAAAAAATTTCTATTTACATTTGAGGTTCTCATTTAAAAATTACTAATCACGCCAGCTTGATGACAAGCTTGGCGAAGCTTACAACTTCCGAGTATGGAAGTATAGGACCTATGTGATCCTTGAAGAAATAGAATTGGATCAGTATTTCAGTAAGAAAGTTCTAGGAACCAGAGGAAGATGAGGATAAGGATAGAGCTAAGAGAATCATTGCAGATTATATTGAAGATCATCTCATCCCTCATGTGCCATCCTTGAAGACACCAAAAGGAAGTGTTTGATGCAATGACGAAGTAATTGAAGAAGAATAAGATATTGTTATAACCACCTTGAATGGCCTCCCAAGATCATGGGATTCATTATTTCAAGAAATGTGTTCCAGAAGGAAGTGATTACTTTCAACAAACTCTCGGAATAGTGCACACAAGAAAAACCTCGACTAATAATAAGAGAAGAGAAGATGGGAGAAATTGAAAACCAAGCTCTCACAATTCATGTATTATCCCTCTTGTATGCCCCTAAATATTTTGTAATTTTGAATATTTATCCTACTTGTTTACTCGTGAGGAGCTCAAGGCCAAGGCCCCACCAATAAAACCTTGTAAGTTAGGTGATTAATTCCCTAAGTTGTAGACATATCAGTCTTAACACATAGACACAAATTAATGATGGGCAACTGAATCCACTAGGGGGAGGGAATGGATGTCTAAGTAATCTAGGACCGTGATGACATGTGTCATTTCTGTGTCATTAATGAATGAGTGTTCACTTGATTTTATCCTAAGTAGGGTAAAATAATTAGTCACATACTACTAGGGAAATCCTATTAATGAGAATTTAATTAACGCGAGTTGATCCTAAATAAAATTAAGTGACTACTATAAGTTTTAAGTATTTGGAAAGCATGCCAAGGGAGCACCCATAAGGATACTAAAAGTAATGAGTTAAAGATTATTCCTATTTTCTTACCTATAGAAAATAAGATTTTATCTAGACGAAGTTATGAGTATTACTCAATTAAAACAAATATAGTGCTATATATATATATATTATGAAAATGAAAGAAGTAAAGTAAAAAGAACATCAAAATAGTTATAAATATATATTAACACAATTATAAATATGTTTCACATAATGGAGTTAAAAGCACTACCGAGATAAGTAAGTATACATATCCAAATCCAACTTCTAAGAGTAGTTAACTCTAGTTATTTAAGTTACTTAGGTGAAAGGCTTAAATGGAAAGCTAACATGTTGAATTGGATCTACGTGTGTTACTTAAGAAGATACCAAATCTCTTAGAGGGAATCTAGTGTTAAATGAGTGTCTCCTTCATGAATAACAGTGTGAGACTTTTGTGCTCATTCTTGGTGTTGTTGCATGCTACAAATAGAAGTTAAAGGAATATCGTAAGGGAGGCGAAAAGGAGTAAGAATCGACCCCTTGATTATCTAGAAGATTTTTTATTTCCCCAATATGGAGGGATTCCTATGATGAAGGTTGATGAGGTTGTTTACTATCCTAGGACAATGGATAGAAGAATTGATTTCTCCGGCTATCTCATATATGCATTTTATATGTTCCTATGTTTGCAATTTTTATATCATGTTATTGATCTTAGTTATTTCCTACGATTTTCTTTTAGATATAGAATGATGTGTATTTACAATTAGATATAGGTATTGATCTAAACTCTGTTATTGCCTGATATCTACAATTAAATCGGTATAAAGATTATATATTGATGTGTAAATAAATATTTTTTTTTATGGTTTATGGACATAACGGGTATACTTAAATATAGATTATTATCTCACCATCGATGGGTAAATAAGTATTCGTTGGGCATCAATACAACTTCGATCGTATTCTGTTTAGGTATAAAATTATATATTTATACATGTAAATCATTAAACCATATGCCGGTTAAATATATATGAATCTATCAATTACAATGGATTTCAATACGAATTAGATTGTAATATGTGTCACCCTATGCATTTACAGGTTGGATTGACATGAGGGGGTTCGGAGCCTTCTTTTTGGGTTCTGTATTATGGGATTTTATTTTGTGCCTGGAAAAGAAAACTCAGATTTCGTTTTGGTATAGAATTTGTATGAGTTTAAACTATTTTCTACGTAGGTCCTTCCTTGAACTAATAGTGGTTGTGTGTCTACCTTTATAGTCTAGTCTGCATAGTCTGGTCTGCATTAATTTGTAGAGTGCATTGTCATCATAGTTACCGATCTTAAATTATGTATATGTTATCCTTCTTATGCATTTATGGGTCCTCTTTAGTGGTATTCAAAGTATGTCCCTTTGTCTCCAAGTTTGTTTAAACCCTCGTATACGTTGAATCTAATACAAGGTATGAGTTAGTCTTGGCATACAGTCCTGGTTATTCTTAGATCAGGTCTGAGACATATACATAAGCTAGCATTATAGGTATTGAAACTGGCGATGTGGAGTCGATCTGAATTCATGTGAGTCGTTGTGTTCTTTTTAATTAAATTGAACATGTAATTCATTGCATGCACTCGTATAGACCCAATGTTTGTTGATTGAGTATGACTAGCTAGGTTTCGGGGCTACCAATGACTTTAAGGAATACATGACTAATCCTATCTTGCTTTAAAAATGTGTTCATTAGACTAAGGGATAGGGATATATGAATAACAACAGTATTTTAATAGCTTAGAAATACTCTCTATGAGGGATTCTATGAGATATAATAGAAAGAAAGTATGGAAACAAGAATGTTGCGGGTTGTAAACTTCTATTGTAATAAATATTACATGATGTGACAGTTTTGTGGACATAACCCATGGATGGGGTGAACCACGTACATTGCTCTCAATATTATGTGTTTTTGATGTACTCTTTAGTTTCATGTTTTCCTGAATTATGTTTATTTTATGTTCCTTTGATGACTCTATTTATGTACTTCATTTTCTTTATAATAATGATGAAAATTGTTGAGTGTGGGTTGTCTAAAAAGACCATGTATTGGATGTTTATAATATGTTAGATAATTTGAAATGGAATAAAAGTTAGAGTTGTTTATTAAGGTCTTTGCCAAAGACATTAAGTAGTATAACAACATAAGTAGTAGGAAGGATTGCAATAGTAGACTTTAATACAGTAAACTTATGGTATTCAAGATATAGGAAGTCATCTCATTTTGACTAATACCTTTGGTTGATTGATTTAGATTTAAATTTTAGTTTATATTGTTATCACTCACTAGTCCTAAGGGTAGTCGTTCAAAGGTTTAAGTGGCCTTTCCAAAGATAAAAAAATTTTTATTATTTTAATGATTTGGGTATGTTACAATTCAAATAAGATCCCTCAAGTGATGAGTAATATGAAGAAGTCAATACTTGAAGAACCTCTTATCCATATTAGCATCTGGATAAGAAATGTTGCAATTAAGAATGAAGAAGATGATGAAGTTGAAGGCTCAAGGAGGAGTCTAGCCACTAAAAAAAAAACATAAGTATTCAATTATCATTTCATTATATTTTTGGTTATGCATTTGTTTAGATTGAGTTGATGTGTTATGCATGTTTCAGTTTTTTCATTTATACTATTGAATTGCACATAATGGATAAGAATTCAATGATGTTGTACAACATTCCATTACTACTTATCTAGATTGAAACCTCTTTGCTCGAATATTAGGAGTAGTACACACTCTTGAAAACATTAGGGTAGAATGAATCTAGAAGTTACTGTATGTATACATGATATGAGTGAATGTTGTAGCATTGGCTAAATTAGTTGCATGGATATGTGACATATATTTGTCACTACTAATATGTTTTGGAAATTATGATATGTTTCTAATCATGCAAATTAACTTGACTTGTAGATCATTCCAAAGAACATGGTGACGACAGTTCAGAAGAGGAACCTGAAGCATCTTGGGTCAAAGACACCATAGAAAAAGAAAGAGCTTCAGAAGAATATAATGAGAACGGTAGATCCACCTTGAGAGATGAATACCACCTTGGGCACGGGAAATAATCCAAGATGAAGAATAGTATGATGCTACTTCCAAATAAAGAAAGAGGCCTAAGACACACTCTAGATATGTGACATTGTTGAGCGATATCATTGATGCAGATCCTTCCAACTATGAAGAAGTAGACAAGAAGAAAGGGAAGGAGACTATGATCAAGGAGTATCAGTTCAAGAATGATGTCTAGGATGCGATATCGAGACTTGAAGGAAAGTACATAGTGTCTTCCAAATGGATCTACAAGATCCAACATGTAGTTGAGGGAAACATCGTGGGATACAAGGCAATATTCCTCGCACAAGGATTCTCACAGAAAGAAGGCATAGACTATGAAGAGACATTTGCAGCCACTCGGAGTTGAGACACATGGTAAGAAGACTCATGTGTGTAAATTAGAGAATTCCTTGTATGAGCTCAGAAGGAATCCATGGGATAACACAAACATGAGGAGCTTGACGATCACATAGAGTGATGAAGTTCTTAACCTTTGCTACAAGGTTGAATATGAAATCCTATAGAGGTTGACAATCTCATAGATGGGTGCGAGAAGAACTTTTCAAAAAGTTCAATATAGAGAATCTTTGTATCTAGTGACCCTAGACGGATACATAAAATATTCATTAGAATAAATTTCAATTCAAAATGGTCCGCCCAAGGAAAATAATAAAATAATAGTGAAAATAATAAAATGATATTTATTAATTTTGGAGGAAGAAAATAAAAAAATTACTTTTTTTATTCGTATCTTCGACATATCTCTCTTTTATTTTACTCAAATTTCGATCAACCACGAGTACCCACTCTGTATACTGTTGATGGACCCCTCTACCGCCAAAACAAGAAATATCTTAAAAATGCGTGATGATAATGTCATCATGTTTTTTTGTGTATTTCTTATTTTGGGGATAGTGGGGTTCGTCAAAATTATGCCGAGTGGGTCCTCGTTAGATGCAGAATTTAATTCTGCATCCAACAAGCTCTCCCAATTGAAACTTGAGTAAAAACACAGGGAGATATGTTGAAAATACGAACAAAAAAAGTATTTTTTTTATGAGACCTATCCCCAAATTTATATTAAAAATTTATTTAAGACCTATATGGTATTTCAAATTTAAAATAATTTCGTTGGCTAACACATGATGACATGGAATTTAAATTAGGGTTGAAATTCCCATTTTTAGTTGAAATTTCCTCTAATGAGTAGAGGAGGAAGCTACTTGTCACTCCAGTACAGAATGCTTCAATACATGGAGTACAAAAGGCAAAGGGAGAATGATGCTCTGCTTTAGAGGGAGTGACTACAGAATATCTCGAGGTTTGACTTGGTACGACAGGATGGACAAGTTACTAATGGCTCTAGGATTTACTGATAGTAAAGAGGATTCCAACCCTTGCTTCAAGTTTGAAGGTAGAAGACCAGTAATGATCCTATTATATGTTGATGATCTGTTCCTAACAGGAAAATAGGAACTTATTAAACATGCAAGAAGGAGACTTGCTGCCAAGTTTGAGTTGAAGGAATTAGGTATGATGCACTACTTTCTAGGCATGGAGGTGTGGTAGAGTGCAAATGGAATCTCTCTTGGACAAGGGAAGTATGCAGTGGAGATCTTGAAGAGGTTCAGGATTATGGACTGCAAGGCCATGGCCACACCTATGGCATCGAACCTAAAGCTATTGAGTGGTGCTCCATTAGAGACGGTTGATTCCATGATGTATTGATAGATGATTTGATGTGCTTGACGAATACATTACCAGACACATGTTTTTTTGTGAATGACTTGAGCCAATTCCTAATGGAACCGAGACATGCTCACCCAGTTTCAAATCATGCAGTGAGGTACATGAAGGGTACAGTTTAGTATTCACTTAAGTATGATATGAATTAGAAGACTAACTTGCATGATTATGTTTATTCGGATTGGTAGCACCATTGAGAAGAAGAGCACCTTGGGTTGCGTCTTCAGTCTGAGATCTAGTATGGGATACTGGTTTGGAAGGATGCAATCCTGCATAGGGTTGAGTACAGTCGAGAGGAGAGAAGTGAAGCTCTAGTATGTGATCTAGATCAAGATCTCTCGAAAGAGGTAGTGTTGAGTTCTAGAATAACCCATGAGATAGGTTGTCTGAGCATAAAATCTTGGCGAAGCTCGTAGGTTTCTCAGACATAATCAGTCATGTAGGTTTTCCTTGGATGTAATCAGTCCTCGTGAAGCTCTCAGGTTATCCTTGGAAGTAATCAGTCTTGATGTGATTATATGCTAGAAATGGCTAGATTAAAGTTTGAATACTTCAAACAGAATGTCGTTGTGCTTCAGATAGAGATTCCTTCCAAGGGGAAATGATGAGTTTGGATGATGCAGATACACATAATCCTTTTAGATATGGTGGGAGGTTGGACCTCCCATGGTCATTGATGTAAGTGTTGAGATCCTTTCCAGCATGGTGGCAGGTTGGCCCTCCCATGGTCATTGATGTAAGTGGTGTGTTATGTGTATCTGGGCTATGCTTCATGTGAGTAGGAGATGATATAAATATCATGAGGTAATAGTAGGGTACACAGGTGTTGCAAGGAATGTAAGCAGTCCTGGGATGATCCTTTAGGTTTTGCAGTGGCATATAATTAGTTCTAGGAGATCTTATAGATGTTACAAGAGGAATATAATAAGTCCTGAGATGTACCTACTTAATATCTTGCTTGTAGAGATGATAAATACCTGGGAGAGGGCTAGGCCTACATCCAACATGAAAAATGGTTGGATTTGTATAGAAATACCTTGCAGAGGGAAAGGCATACATTCAACATGAAAAAGGGTTGGCTCTATAGAGAAATACCTTGCAGAGGGAAAGGCCTACACCTAGCATGCAAATGGGTTGGCTCTGTAAAGAAAGACCTTATAGAGGGAAATTCATACATCCAACATGAAAAAGGGTTGGATCTGTAAAGAAAGACCTTATAGAGGGAAATTCATACATCCAACATGAAAAAGGGTTGGCTCTATAGAGAAATACCTTATAGAGTGAAATTCCTACATCCAACATGAATAAGGGATGGCTCTATACAGAAATACCTTGAAGAGCACAAGGCCTACATCCAACATGAAAAATGTTTAGCTCTATAGATGAAGACCTATATCCATCATGAAAAAGGGTTGGCATTGTATACTAACATCCAACATCAAAAAGGGATGTCTCTGTAGATATAGACCTACATCTAGCATAAAAAAGGGTTGGCAGTGTAGAACTACATCCAGCATGAAAAAGGGTTGGCTCTGTAGATGGAGACCTACATCTAGAATGAAAAAGGATTGGAATTGTATACCTACATCCAACATGAAAAAGTGTTGGATCTGTATATGGAGACCTACATATAACATGAAAAAGGGTTTCCACTATAGACCTAGATATAGCATGAAAAAGGGTTGGCACTATAGACCTACATATAGCATGAAAAAGGATTGGATCTGTAGATGGATACCTACATCCAACATGAAAAGGAGCTGGCACTCTAGACTTACATCCAGCATGAAAAAGGGTTGGCTCTATTGATGAACACCTACATGGAGGCTAGGCCTACATCTAACATCAAAAAGGGTTGGAACTATAGAAAATTTCGATGACACATAGTATGGGATGATGATCAAATTATAAGAAGATGATGGTAACATGTATGATGAAGACTCTGACTCCATGATGATGATGATGCGATCAAGACGTGACCAGATGTGTTGATGACTGTGCAGAGAGAGAATACATTCCTAGTTAAGAGGGAGTGTTGATGTATTTGTAACTATAGAAGATATTCTGATGTATATTATCATTATATTTTGTTATACCCCCATTGGGATGTTTGTTACCCATTTATGGGATGTCTAAATTTTGTCTAGACCTTGAGGTACAACCTTCATTGTAAGTCAGGGAAATATTCCCTAGTGTATAATCATGTAATATGTAATTGTGGTCTCTCTAGGATAAGTGGGCCCTATGTGAGATGATTGTTGTTGCCTACAATAGATGCCTATTTTGAATCATCAAAATAGGGGCCCCCATTGACTAGCTTGTCTGGCCGTTCATCACTTAGGGAAATTATCAAGTTGTAAGTTCTTTGTTGTTTTGTTTGGATTGAATAAATTTCTTCAATAAACCTTAGTTTTTTTTGTATTTTTTTGTTTTTTGGACCTTTATCCATTTTTTAAACTTTTTCAAAGTTTCTAATTGCCCGCTTTCAAAATCGAAAAGCGGAAATCCCTTTTTGGGAAGAGTGTTGAAGTTAGTTGTCGATTTTCATTTATGACATTTTGGGTACCGAAAGTCTTGTGTTTACGAATAAAGAAAAGGCAAAGTTCTGATTTCTAATTTATGATTTTCAAATATTGGAAACCGAAAAACTCTAGCTTTGTTAAAATTGCTTAGCATTCTCCTAATTTCTGATTTCTGACTTTTCGCATCTTGGATATCAAAAAAATATCATTTTTTATTAATAAGATATCTCTTTTTCTTATTTATGATTTTTTATTTTGATATACTTTTTCCACTCAATGTTTGTTTTCTAATTTCCAATTACCAATTTTGCAAACACCACATCCTTTTTTCACTCAATGTTTGTTTTCTAATTTCCAATTACCGATTTCGCAAATCAGAAATTGGAAACCACAAAAGGTAAATCTTGCCAAATTTTATATCCTATCATGTTGCCTTGATCTCTTCCATCCACCCATATGAAATCTATGACCCATATTATTTTGGTCTTTTGAGTTGGGTTTTTTAAAAATTCAAACTTACGATGATTTTTTACCATTGTTACTTGTGCTTTTTCACTATGATCAGGGTTTTAACTCTTCATTACCTCTGTGTCCCAGCACACAAAATCATTACTTTCTAAGACTTTTCATTGATAAGTTTTCACTTCCTGATCTTTTATTCTATTGTATTTGAAGTCACATTGTCATCAAACATGGTGGCCAAAATTCAATGAGATAAGGAATCTACCACAACCAGGAACACCAAGTAAAAAACCTCTCTTCAAGAGAAGAAAAGCAAAGACCCCAATGTCGATGTTTTCGCTGACAACAGTGGGCATGTGTTTGACACCTCATATATGGACTAGTAAATATTTATGGTATTTTTTAAAATGATGATTTTTCCTCTGTCACCCACGACCATCCTTCTTACCTCCATATTCGCAATTCTCAACTCCATTGCATTGCTGCGAGACCCCCACTCATGCCTTACACAGAACCTGTTAAGTGGGAATTGGACCATGCCAACCCTAAGAAAACGAATGTTTCATGATATGGTTAATACCCCTATTGCTTCATTCCATCCAAATGTATTTTCTAGGGATTACACATTGGCAACCCCTAAGCAGCTTCTCTTGTCAAAATTTTTCGACGAAACCCTTTCCAAATTGAATTATGAAGAAGTAGTGAAATCTTGGCTGTGATACCCAACACTAGTCATCCCCGCTTCACTTTTCGCATATAAAATTTCTTGGTTCATAGATCCCTTCTCATTGCTTGCTTCCATGTTTTGCAGATTATATGGGTTACCAAACTGTTCATCATTTAGGGAACAATGGGTTCCTGTGGTGCACCATATTTTGCTCATAGTTGATTCTTTTAATTGGGCACAAATTTTGTCCTGCAATTTGCGAGATGAAATAAAAAAATATAAGAAATCCCCATCAAATCAAAATCTGGTTTTCTATATATTAGGGTTCATGATGGATGCGTTCTGCACATCTTCTTCTTTCCTGACACTAAATTGGTATTGGAGCAACAAATCTCCACCCGTTCATATATATTGCTCTTATATGTGGGATGAAAATTTGATCTGTCGGGTTTATGAGCTCTGTGACCTATTTCTTGGGTCAATGTACATCAAAATTCTTAAAGATGATGCTCATGCATTCTCTCAAGACCCTAGGGAACTCATTTTAGTGTATGGCGACTGGTATGTAGGAGAATATCACTATTACATAAGGATTTGGGGCAACAATGTATTCTACCTACTTCCCAGAATAGTTCCCGACTACATGGCGCTTCAGGAATTCTTCGATCACACTGTCATTGATGGGGTTTTTCCCAAATTGACTAAGCACAAGAAGAGGTCTTGTCCTAAATTTCTTGCGTCTCTTGGAACCCTTACAATACCAAACCCCACCCATGTATCCCTACTGGTAAAAGAGATTTATACTATGAACTTGGGGGAGGCATCCAAAAGAATGCATGACCCAATCTTTTCTTTAACCAATATTTTTAAACATGAGCCTGTTAGATTTCATTATTCTCATGAAAACGATCTTGATGATTCCATGTTTCTAGGTGCTACTAATTTTAAGTAGGCAATGATTAAAACCACTGATCCATATACCAAGTCCCATATGTATTGGTATCAAATGGATCTTAAGATAAGAACTCGTTATGAAAGAGTAGATAAGCTCAAAATAAAACAAGATCTTCAAAAGGAGAAGACTGAAGAAGAAGCTAGAGAACATGCAGCAAGCTCTGTTGCTGCTCTTGCTTCTTAACCTAAGGACAAGGGTAAAGCTATCCTTGATAGACCATCCAATCCTAGTATTGTTTAAATGGAAGATACATTGCAGAAAGGAGTAGAATTCAAGCATAATTTTGAAAAAATCAATTCCCAACTACAAAATCATGCAGACATGGATGAAGCATAGCCTGGAAGATAGAATATTAAAGCAGGTTCTGAACAGTCTCAACTTCCACAAGCACCCACAAAATAAAATCCCATGCCCTCACTCCTGATTGGTAAGGAAGAGAAAGCACTTGTACAAGATTCTTCTACACATTAGGTAATTCCGTTATCCTCATCTCAGGATGAGATTTGCGATGTAAATAGTGATCTATAGGTGGAGAAAGACCTTGCTACTTTCCCATAGGCTGTGTTGACTACCCTCTTGTCATCCATTCCCGATATGCAAAGTTTACCCAGTATGCTAGGTTCATCATCTTCCCAGTAGTCCTTTTTTGAGATAAATATATCAACCATTATGGGAGCTACTACCAACATTCCCACAATTTCAGTGGACTCACCCATTCATACTTTTCTTCCTCCTCTTTCACCACCTCACCCTATCACAATGTCCCCAGTTTCCCAACCTCCTTAGGTGAACACTTATTTTTCCCCTATGACTCTTCTTCAAAAATAAGTTTTCCCTATATTTGATTCTTTTACATCCCTTACCTTTACCTTTTCTTCTACTCCCATGAATATCCCTCCCCTCAACATTGAAATCCTCATAGCTCAGACCTAAACTGGTCCTCTGGTTTCCATCCAACACCAAACCACTTCATCATTAGAAGTGATGGCAGATTTTTTAGAGGATGTTGTGGTATCCACGGGAAAATAATATTGGAGAAAAAAGGACAAAGATGTGGTTAAAAGGGGAGCCAAGAGAGTGAGAGAAGGCTCATCCAAACAAGTGCCTTCCCTTAATCAGGTCATTTGGAAGGAATACACAACTCATATATAGCAAGAGGTAGTAGACACATCGGCTGCTATGGTAGTTTTTGCAGGAGCTAATTTTAACTCAGTTTAACAATTAAGTTTGGCTATCGATGAAAAAGAGAAGGAATTGTAGAAGTCCAAACATGACTTAGAAGAAGCAGAACATAGGCATGAACAAGAAATCAACCAGCTGAAACAAGAACATGAAGACATGGTATTGTAATGCAAAAATAAAGTTGAACAACTAAAGCAACAACTTGGGAATGCAAATGTTCTGAATCAGCAAGAGGAAAAGAAAATTTCTCTCATTAGTCAATAGCTGAAAGATTCCCATATAGCCTCAAAAGCCTCCTCTTTTTTGGATTTGACATATGAGGATTTCAAGTAGGTACTCTGTAAAGTACACCAATATTTTTGAGAGGCTATAATAGATTAATATACTTGTTTTGATAAGATGCAAGGGCTGTATGGCAAGTTTACCAAGAATTCTCAAACCCATGAGGATCACAATGATCAGATGAGAGAAACACCCACTACTTTAGAGTAGATAAGAGGTTGGAAAAATAACATTAAAAAAAAACCTCATGACATACCAATATTAGACAAGTTACATGACAAAACAACTCAAGTTTCCATTGATACATGGGAATGTATATGTGACTCAATTGAAACTCTAATCAATGGAGGACAAATGGCTTGTGAAAAAAGGTGGTCATATGCAAATAATTTTCTAAACTATTTGGGTTTACATTTTTTGGATCCTATCAGTCAGGAACCTTCGCCTAAACTTCAATTGGAATAATATGAGAATCAATTTGATGATACCAAATATTTGATCCAGCAAAGTATTAATTATTGCACATGTTCTAGGAACTAGGAATCAAAATCATCAAAGAATAATTGACAAATACTCATGAATTGGAAATAATCAGAACTAGAATTGGTTTCCTCTCTGTATATTTAATAAACAATAATGGGTTACAATCCTAATGCTGAGAAATAGCTTAACTCCATGAAGAATTCGAATACCTAAGGAGACAATTCGAATTCAATGAGTGAGTCTAGCTTAACTGAATCTTTGCCATGCAATCTCACTCAGTTAACCACTTGACCAAAACCCTAATTGACTCACCAAACCCTAACTGAAGTTGGAGTGAAATAAATGACAGAATCTCAACTGAAGGAGATCAAACACATGTCATAGCAATCCAATCGTAAAGTGCTAGTACTGTATGACTCCAATAAACCCTGATGAGGTTAACTGAAGCTGAACTGACCATCAGAAGTTGGTAGAGGCACCTTGGTCACTCCAGTTCATTAAAATAATAATAAATAATCATTAAATAATATATTTAATGAATGGAGGCACCTTAATTGACTGTAACTGATTGGTTGAACTAAAAGTAACCACCAATTAGTAATTAGGTGCATTAATGTCACACATATCACCCCTGGAGTGCTCCAGTTAGCCTCCTTGACTGTAGGAGAAGGCTAAGTTAGCCTCCTTGACTGTAGGTAGGCATGAGAGTGACTCGGATGATGGTAATTAATGCTCCACTGATGTCAATTAAACTTAGGATAGTGGTTTAACTAGGCCAATTTGATTTAAAGAGTGAGTATGATGGTAAATGTCTCCAACACCCCCCCTTAAGCTATACTCGGGAAGAGTTAGAAAACATAGATGCATAAAATGCTAGGGCCCTGAAAACTAAGGCCATAGGTCACCTTGTACAATAAAGCAACTGAAACAATGCTCAAAACAAACTAAGTGAGGAAAAGAGGGAAAACCCAGTGGGAACAAAACCCCCTCTCAAGCTGAATACTAAAAGTAGTCTGGATCACCCTGATGAACTCACCCCCAACAGTGAACAGAGGTAAGTGAACTTATTTTCTAAAAATCTCTTGGTGAAGATGTCTACAATCTGCTCATCAGTCGGGCACTATTGCAGAATGATGGTCCTATCATGCACTAGCTCCCTGATGTAGTGCATGTGAATCTCTACATGTTTGGTCCTCTTCCTGGTAACTGGATCCATGAATATATTAATAGCACTCTGGTTGTCACAAAAGAGGATAGTGGACAAAGTACTACCAATATCAAACTCTAAAAGAATTCCTTGCAACCAAACTGCTTGGATGCAAGCATTCACCGCTCCTCGATACTCGGCCTCTGCTGAAGATAGTGCTATGGAAGCCTGTTTTTTGCTTGAACAGCAAATAGGGCCACCACCAAACATGAATACATATCTGTAAGTTGACTTCCTATCAATAGAATCACCCGCCCAATCGGAATCTATGTATCCAACCAGCTCTAGCTCGGAGTCTGCAGCATAGTGAATGCTGTAGGTCCTGGTTCCCTGAATGTACTAGAGGATCCTCTTGGCTGCCTTCCAATGAAGATCATGAGGCGGATACATGTATCTTGATACATCATTCATGGAATAACAAATATCATGCCTAGAATGTGTCAATTACAACAAGCTACCAATCAGCTGTCGATAGATAGTGCAGTCCATGGGAGGTATGCTTTTTCCTTCTTCAAGGCTGATCCCTGAAAGGAAAGGGAATGGTGCAGGTCTACATTCAGCCATGTTAAACTTGACTAACAGGTATGAAATGTATTTTTACTAAGTGACCATAATCCCATCAGAAGTTTGCTCGATTTCGAGCCCCAAAAATTGTTTTAGAAGCCCCAAATCACTCATTTCAAAGGCATTGTGGAGAGCAGTTTTGATGGCTGAAATGGAGGCAATTGTGCTACCTGTGATCAGTAAGTCATAAAAATATAAAACAATAATAATAATATGACCATCATGCTGCTGTAAATACACATTTGGATCTGATCTACATCTCTGAAAGTTTTGTGAGAGAAGGAAGGCATCCATCTTGGAATACCACTCTCTTGGGGCCTGTTTTAACCCGTATAGTGACTTCTTTAGCTTGCAAACCAAAGATGGATCAGTGATGTAGCCCTCATGATGCTTCATGTATATTTATTCATGAATATCTTCATGCAGATAGGCTGACTTAACATCCATGTGATGCACCTCCCAGTGCTTGGATGCGGAAATAGCCAAAACAAGGTGGATGGAGTCCATTTTTGCAACCGGTGCAAAGGTCTCATGGTAGTCCACTCCTTGGACCTGAGAGAAGCCTTTTTCTACCAGCCTTGCCTTATATTTGTAGGTGCTTCCATCAGCAGCAACCTTTGTCTGAAACACCCACTTGCATTGAACCAATTTCCTTCCCGGAGGAAGAGGAACTAGCTCCCAAGTAGTGTTTTTCTGAAGAGAATTCATCTCTTCATCCATGGCAACTTGCCATCTCGGATCCTTCCGAGCATGGTAGTAGGATTTTGGATCTTAATTAATCATCAAATAGCAAGTTTTGTATAGCAAAATATCAGAACAAGAGAGTGCAATACCTACTCTTTGGAAATCAGACCGGGTTCTCTTTGGATCATCCGGATTTCCGATGGTGTCTCCTGCAAAGGAGAGTGTCTGTCGGGCCCATGTAGGAAGATGAGTTTTCACTTCAGGTTCTGATTCAGTATCTGATGTTTGCTGCACACTGATATTATAAATCAGAGGATCCAAATCACGGTCATCACCCCCAATTTCATCATCCAAATATTCAGTGGAATAGGAAGGAATTTCAGCAGTTTTCTCCTCCACTAGTTCCACCTCCTGAAGACGCTCATCGAACTTGACACTTCTCTCGATGATGATCTGTTTGGTATTGATATTAAGCAGCTTGAATCCTTTAGATTCATTAGGATATCCAATAAATAGACATTCTATGCTCTACGGTTGCAAATCCCTTCTTTTATGAAGCGGAATCCGGGCCCATGCAGTGGACCCAAACACCCATAGGTTCAACACATCTGGCTTGTGTCCAAAGTATGCTTCGAAAGGAGTCTTTACTTTTACTCATGAATGTGGCACCCTGTTCTGAATGTATGCTGCAGCATGCATGGCTTCAGCCCACAAATTTGCAGCAAGCTTCTTTGACTCCAACATGCAGGTGGTCATCTCTTTGAGAGACCGGTTCTTCCTTTCCGCTACACTGTTCTGCTGGGGAGTGTAGAGAATTGAATGTTGGACCTGAATACCACTTTGGGAGAAAATGTACAGAAACTCATTACTGACATACTCCCCTTCACTATCAGATCTGAATATCTTGATCTTAATCCTAGAGGCATTTTCGATCAAGGCCTTCAATTCAGAAAATTTTTCACATACCTCTGATTTCTTTTTGAGAAAGAAAACCCATGTATACCTGGAAAAATAATCATTAAAGGTAAGGAGGTACCTTGATCCATTCATGGATGTGATAGGAATTGGACCACT
Source organism: Pseudotsuga menziesii (assembly GCA_001517045.1). Taxonomy (NCBI): domain Eukaryota; kingdom Viridiplantae; phylum Streptophyta; class Pinopsida; order Pinales; family Pinaceae; genus Pseudotsuga; species Pseudotsuga menziesii. The sequence goes on along the minus strand of LPNX010409229.1, from coordinate 27,775 downwards.
GATATCAGAATGTATCATCCCCAATATGCTTGTATCTCGGTTTGCCTTCCCCCGATCGAACTTGTGCTCAGGGTGTTTTCCAATCACACAGCCCTTGCAGACTCCCGTGGTTGCCTTGATGGCTGGGAGGCCTTCAACCATGGATTTTTTCTGTAGTTGATACAAATATTTGAAATTAAAATGGCCAAACCTCTCATGCCAGAGCCTACTAACCTCATTTCCATGAGTTAGCAAAGCGTTGGGCTTTGCATCCGCAACAAAGTGAGAGAACTCATAGGCTTTTGCATGATGATTTGCATGGCCTTTTGCAATGAGTTTCCCGGATGCAATTTCTTTTATATCCACATAATTTGGGCTGAAAGAGACCCTCTTAGGCATTCTTGTATGTGTCATTTGATAGACACTGAGGATATTTGCTGCTAGAGATGGTACATACAAAACATTAGAAAAAAAACCATTTTCTAGATCTACAGTACCTTGTCCTTTGGTAATGATGGTGGAGTCATCTCCCTAGTGGATGGGAATGGATTTGCTGGTATCCAAGGATGAAAAGGATTCTTTTTCATCCATCATGTGATTCAAAGCTCCACTGTCAATCAGCAGTGATTTGGACTTCAAAGTGCTTGCCATGAGGGCATGACCTTTCTCATGCTATGGTTCCCGATCTTGGTGATCTCTCCTTCGAAAGATCTCCGGAATATTGATGTGGTTCCTCTCAAGGAGAGAGGTTGCTTCATCAATATTTTTCTTCATGCAGGCATGTTTAGGGTGAAAACCCTTCTCGCAGTAAGAACACCTGACTTTTTAGTTCCCATTGTGCCCTTTTCCTTTGTTCTTCCTTGAACCGGAAGATTCATCATGCTGCTGATTTTCAAATCTAGGATTTGGAGTATCAAATTTAGTTTTCTGATTTTTCTGCTGTTTTCCTTTACCCTTCACATCTTTGGGCCCCATGACATGGAGGGCTTGGTCACAGGAAGATCGGATGATCCCCATCTGGACAAGCTTGTCATGTTCACTAGTTATGGACTCAATGAAGGCATCGAGTGTAGGCATCTTCCATTTGGGAGTTGTGAGCTTCCCCGCATAGAATGTAGAAACAAAAACTGAACAATCAGCCCTGAGTTTGGAGAGGATGGCTAGGATGAGCTGATCATCTTCCTTCTCCACTTTGCGTTGCTTCAAGAGAAAAACTGTATGCTTGAACTTTGTAAAGAAATCATTCAGAGTCTCGAAATTGGAAGGTTGGAGAGACATGAGTTCATTTTTGAGTTGATAATATCTCATGTCATCATGCTTCCCATACAAAGATTCCAAATTGTCCCATATTTGTTTCGGTGTCTTCAAATCCGTAAGATGGAAGAGAAGGTCATCGGAAATAGAGAGGCACAAGAAATCGAAGGCTTCATCCTTCTTGTTCAAGAATATTTATTTTTATATGGCTGATCCAGGCTCAACTTCAGTGTCCATGGTGACTCTAAAGAGTCCTTTGGAATACAGTTGATGCTCCATTTTGAGTTTCCATGTGTGGAAATTGTATGGAGTCAACAGTGGTACTGAGGATGCCATCTGGATATGCTGTAGCGAATGCTTCACATGTAGAAACCTGAAAATCAAAAAGACAAAATAAGGTCGGACAGCCTACACATTCTAGGCTTTCATCACACCCAGCATAGTCAATCAAGCAAGCTTGATCAACAAGTTCTTTAGTTGGGGTATTAAGTGGTAAGCCTTGGCTTCTAGTGCAGTGCTGGAATATTGAGCTCTTGCTCACTTCTCATGGAGAAATCTGTCAAAAATCTTGTTCTTGAGAGTTTGATATTCATCCCGCTGTAAGCTCTGATACCATATTAATTCTTGCACATGATCTAGGAACTAGGAATCAAAATCATCAAAGAATAATTAACAAATACTCATGAATTGGAAATAATCGGAACCAGAATTGGTTTCCTCTCTGTATATTTAATAAACAATAATGGGTTACAATCCCAATGCTGAGCAATAGCTTAACTCCATGAAGAATTCGACTACCTAAGGAGATAATTTGAATTCAATGAGTGAGTCTAGCTTAACTGATTCTTTGCCATGCAATCTCACTCAGTTAACCACTTGACCAAAACCCTAATTGACTCACCAAACCCTAACTGAAGTTGGAGTGCAATAAATGACTGAATCTCAACTGAAGGAGATCAAACACATGTCATAGCCATCCAATCATAAAGTGCTAGTACTGTATGAATCCAATAAACCCTGATGAGGTTAACTGAAGCTGAACTGACCATCAGAAGTTGGTGGAGGCGCGTTGTTCACTCCAGTTCATTAAAATAATAATACATAATCATTAAATAATCATTAAATAATATATTTAATGAATGGAGGCACCTTAACTGACTGTAACTGATTGGTTGAACTAAAAGTAACCACCAGTTAGCAATTAGGTGCATTAATGTCACACAGATCACCCCTGGAGTGCTCCAGTTAGCCTCCTTAACTGTAGGAGAAAGCTAAGTTAGCCTCCTTGACTATAGGTAGGCATGAGAGTGACTAGGATGATGGTAATTAATGCTCCACTAATGTCAATTAAACTTAGGATAGTGGTTTAACTAGGCCAATTTGACCGAAAGAGTGAGTATGATGGTAAATGTCTCCAACACAAAGTAGTCCGTTCACGGTGTAGGAAATCGAGAAATGGATCAAGGCTCCCCATGCTTTAATAGGTCATATACAACTGTTCATCAAAGAGTGGAAGAAAATAAAAAAAGAGGAGATTTCCTCCCAAATTTGCAAGACCAAAATTCAGTTGAGGAATGCCCACTTTCAGGAAGTTGATCACATTGTGGACCTGTTTGCCAAGTGGTGTTTCAGCCTTGTCCAATCCTAGAAACTATTTCATTGTGTAATACCACATTTTTGGAATATTTTATTTTCTTGTAAGTTTGTAATCTTATTTAAAGAGGGATTTTTCCCAATTAGAGGGGAGACTTTTCAAACAAAAGGATTAAGGAATACGTAGGAGACAGGACTACTTTCAGACAGAATAGGGAATTTTGTGGTTTTACTATTTTGTAATGTTTTGCAAATTAATTAAATTGTAGTTATCTCATTTTATGTTCCGTGGTTATTCATTGAACACGTTTAAATATTTTCAGTTAATATCCTAATCTTTTTGGCTTACTGATTATCAAATCTATTTTGTGCATATGTTGGTTCTAATATTGATGTTTCTATGCTAGAGTTAATATATGTAATGTGTATCAATTGAGTGTGTTTATTTGATGTACGTTATATTTTATTCTATTGACGATCAGTTATCAATCTATCGATATTGATTTGTCAATTAATATTGTCTTTGGAATTTGTTGTGTGTCTTTAATACTTTGGGAAGAATTCTTGGAAACTTTATTTGTTAAGTTAAAGTCTAAATATAGTTGAAGAAAGTAATCTTGATTTACATGTTTGTACATTAATTAGTTGTTTTCTTTCATCTGTTATATTTCACAACAATCTTATTTGAAACATTGTCTACCCTTCTTTATATGTACTTAACCATTTAGTTACATATCATTTCTTTTAATCTTATTTCTCAATTTATTCTCACAATAGATCTTCAATATCTAATAAAACTATCGTTCTTGTGGAGGAATTTTATCCATAGTATTTAGCCATTTCAAGAAGCTCGAGGATAGAGTATTCTCTACATGGGAATGGTTTGAAGCATTTGGTTCGGTCATCTCCTTGTGTTGACTTCCTAGTACAATTTTCTAGCTTCCTACATATCTGGCCCATCAACAAATGGCACTAGAAGGAGGGCCAACATGAAGTATGTCAAATCTAAAACCTACTAAACCTCCTCCAAATACATCACATATCATCACTAGAATCCACGTACGATATTCTATGTCTACAGCACGATCTGTAGAGGACACCACTACTATCAACCCCACTTCTTTTGTACAAATTGTTCCTTGTAACCCACCGCATATTCCTTTTTTTTCACCAACAAGGGGAACTCTAAAAATTGAATAGTTGATCAAGAACAACCAAGATGAAATTGCAAGGATTGAGCAGAGAATTGAATTCAATCCTAGCCTTGTAGATTCCTTACCCTCAGTACATTCTTCTCTTGTGAGTGCAAGTGTTCAAAATAACCTTGAACAAACAGTAGATTCCAAGGTCTTGAACCAACCATTTGATTAGAAGGATCAACCCCCAGAAGACCCACCTTGGATTTTTGTTTCTTCACCACCTACAACACCCCCTCATCATCTTGTTCCTCCCAAGAGTACTCAATCAGTGAGTCTTCCTCAGAGTCTTCAGAACATCCATCAGAAAATTATCAGAAGAACATGAAGTTCCAAAAGAAAATATGGAAAATCAGCTCAATAGACCTTGGATGGAGTTAGATACAGTTTTCGTTCTAGGTAAATTACACAAAATCCCTAATAACCCTAAGAAGTGGCAGCCTAGATTTGATCCATATGATAGAACTCTTGCAGAAGATCATATTAAGAGTTACATGCAAGATATAAGGTTGAAAAACGTAATTCACGAGGATATTTTATATAGGTTGTTTCCTATACTTTCGAAGGGAAAGCGTTGAATTGGTATTTTGCATTAGAATTGGCCTCTATCAAATCCTAGTAATAATTTGAAACATTATTTCTCCAAAATTTATGGGATAATAGTACTCCTAAGGATTTGGTCATTGAGTTATCATCTTTTAGAATAAAGCCTAAAGAAGGAGTCAAAGATTATAATCATAGGTTTTCCTGCATAAAAAATAGGATTCCTACTACACTCCTCCATGCTGAAGAATTGCTAATAGCATATTACCTTAAGGGTTTTCCTACAACCATTGCTATGTGGGTCAAACATGCACACAAGAAAACCCTACAACATGCCTTTGCTGAGGCTTGTTTTGTAAAAAAAGACATCTATGGTCTTAAAGATAATCCAGACCATGAACCTGAAAGGCCTTCTACTTCTATGAAAAGGAAAGAGCATGTTACTAAGCCCATGACCATAAATAAAGACCATTATGAAATGGAAAACATCAAGAAATTGTTGCAAAGGATGTCCAATGATATGGTCGATCTCAAAAGGGAAAATGGTGATAACCAGTAAAATAACGGGGGTCAGGTAAGGCCACGACCCAAGAGACCTTATCAACCTCATTTAAATCAACCTCCTCTGAACCCTGGAAAAACACTTACTTCCAATGAGATTTACTCTATTTTCAAATCCCTAACCTCTGCTCCTCTGAATACACAAAATGAAGACAAATAGGAAATTGTAGAAACTATACCTCCTAATAATGAACACGATCTATTTTCCAATACTATTAATAGTTTTTTGGAGTTTCCTATGGAAAAATACGAACATGAGGAATATATAGAGGTTTTTTTTGATCTACAACATTCTTACAATACAAGGAGTAAATGCTTACCACCGCAATACACACCACCCACAACATCTACACAGACAAAGGGTAATACAGTCCCGATTAATGAAAAGGCAATTCCTGAGATTGAGTAAAATATTATTGATGATATAAAAAGGGATAAAGCTAACATGTCTCTTTTTGAACACCTCAAGATACCATCTATCAAAGAGGGTTTACCCAAAAATATGGTATTAAATAGATCACGAGAATCCCAAAACCATAACTTAGAAGTCTGTACAAGACCTGAGTCCCAAAAGTCTTCCACTAAGAGGATTCCACCTTTCTTGCTGATGTTTGAGATCTTCAATAGGAATGTCCATAACTGTATGATTGACTCAAGAGCATATTCAAATGTTATGCTTGTCTTAGTATGCAAAAATTTGAATGTCGTATGAGAATATTGACCTATGCAGATTGCGCAACAAGATAGATCCAAAGTAAAAGTCTTGGGTGAGTTGAAAGATGTTCTTCTAACATTGTCTATTTATCATAGAATACATCAAACAATAGACATTATAGTGGATGATACACCATAAAATTATGGTATGTGGCTAATTAGAGATTGGTCTGAAAAAATGAATAGATATTTTGCCATAGAATGGTCTCAGTTATGGCTACCATACAATGGGAGGCCAAATCAGATTAAGATAAACAGAGATTCTGTTATGAAACATATAGTCACAGATCTTAATGATTAGATTGAACCAATAGTTTTTGTAAATTCAGTTGTTGAACATTATACTTTTGAATCATACCTTGGTGATCTGCCTGCTAATATCTCTCTGAATTGAAATGTTGACAAATTTTCTGATATTGATAACTATAAGATTATCCTGTTTGTTGGTGAGACTGTACATAATGTGTATAATGTTAATACAATTTTTAGGTTAGATTTGTCCTCATGGATGCTCTTTTTTTATGGATCCAGGTCTAAGGATGGTGCCGGTGCTGGTGTTGGTGAAAACCCACCAACAAAGCCTCGTCGATAGAGGTTCTCACTCTATCGATGCCCAACTAGCACGATTTCCCTGAGCACTGACCCAAATAGGTTTTACCTTGCCCAGCAACATCCACAGAGTGGAAGAAGTCTCACCCAATATGTTTGAGGGAGAGCTGTTGGAACTGAGTTTTCGGCAATGAGAAGGGAGGATATGGGATTCGATGAGGAGACAATATAGCTATTAGATCTAGAACTATGTAGTCATCATCAATCCATTTCCACAACCACAGATTGCATCATAAATTTGTCATAGTATCGCTAGCACAGCAGCATCATTTATAAAATATCTTAATTTATAATGCAATGGAAATGTGACTGAATTAGAACAAATCACATCAACATCAATAAGTCATAGCAGAAATGGAATAGATCATAGAAACATCATAACCGATCATAACAGATTACATCATAGTAGGGAAAACAGTAGAATAGAAGACAAGATTTATGCAATGACTATGATATCATATTAATTCTGTGCAAAGGATCTAAAACGAACAATTCTTATCCACAACAAGAGGTTGAATACACCAGGAAAAATCTAGATAGATCATAGATACAACCAAAAATTCTCCAAAACCATAGATAGAGCACACTAGACCTCATGCAATAATCATGCTCAAGGTAATGCCGATCTCAATCCTTATCTTGATGTCTACCCCTATATCAATTGCAAAACTAGTTCTATAAATAGGCTTGCACCTCTACATTGAAGGTCCACTTCTAACTAACTTGTAACCGCTAATGACCTATTGTGACAAAAATTGGTCAAATAATATATTAAATATTCAAAACAGTTATTTTTTTCCCATCACACTGATATGACCTTGCACAGTACCATGTGAGCATGCACAACTGCCATGATGCTGTGCAAATCACTTACCTTAACCCCTGCCAACAGGACCCCAACACATTCTTATGGCTCGTCCCTGAGCCACGCTAGGTTGATAGGGTATATGTCAACGTTCGCACCTTCATGTCTTTGAACTACTGTGTGCTCTCATGAACCTGGAGCTGGACTTTGTTGGCAGGACTTTGACAATTACCCAAATCCTACTGCATGGGGTGCTCTTCGTTATCCTTGCCATCAACCATCTGTTGATTCTCTTATACTACTTGCAGCATGGAGAATTATTTCAGAGCCAACTATCCACCAATTTATTGCAACTCATCTAGCTGAGTGTGGCACTTTTGTTGGAGTTCCTGGGAATGGGAAGCTCTCTGCTAAAGATCCTTTAATTCCTTGGCCCTGGTGATTTGCACCATTAGTGGGAATGCCTGCAGCGATGTCTTTAGCGTCGTCAACTGGCCTTCAGCTTCTTACACTTGTGCTATCAACTGATCAAGCTGCTCATCTTGGAAAATGCTCTACTAGAACTGCTTTGTTTCCTCCATGATAGTCTTTGCTTCTTGCTCCATGGTTTCAAACTGGGTCATGATTTCTTCAATAGAAGCCTTCTATTCTGCAACCTGCTTTGGCAGCATCATTGGTTGGACCAAGGTATTGAGCAGCAGATTGGTGTCTTGGAGCTGGATAATAGTTTTCCCCAATCACTTGTCCTTATTGACTAGGGTAAGCTCGGCCATGCTATAAAAGATATTCTGAAAAGCCTTAGTGATAGCTTTCTCGACCTCGCTACATCTTGCACACAGCTGCGCTTGTTCAATGATGAGGCAGTCTTACACCTTCTTTAGCTCAGTAATCTCCTCGGTAGCCTTTCGTTGTAGCTTAGCCTGTATTTCCTTTAATGCATCTATTTCTCACACTTTTTATTCACCCAACTGTACCCATACCTAATGTAGCTCCTCTGCCTCTTTTTGGAGCTTCTTAGTTGTGATTTGTGACTGGACATATCCCTAAGTTAGCTCTTTCTATCAATCCTCCAATTCTAGGGAAACAACTTGCTACAAATCCACTATCGTCAGAGCAGATAACTTGTTTAGATCCAAATCCATGCTCTTGATCGGTCACATCAACTGGTGTACTTCCTCATTTCCCACATTGATCGCAGTCGAGGGAACTTGCACGTTCCTATCTTGGGGCTCATTGTCTATTGATGGGACATCCTACATCATAGGTAACATGGAGGCATGTCTAGAAAAAATTTCAAAAATGGAATTTAACCTATCTCTTACCACACCAAATTCTTCATGGTTTAACTCTTGGATCACCTGTGTCACAGCCTCAAAGGAGTCAGTGACCTCTTTGATGAGCCACTACAGTTGGTCTTCCATCCTCGACCTGGTACAACTACCTACATCATATTATTAGCACCATTTGGTGCAAGTATCCTCCATCGTGCACTATTTTTCGGTCTTGGGTTTCATTGACGACTCATTGTGAGAGTCATGAACACTCAGGTTCTTCTAGGCAAGCTCTTCTGGGGAATAAGGTTGAAGCTACTTAGAAAGTTCCTCCTGACTCACAGGGTTATGCCATTCAGCCAACCAATCTTGAACAATAGCATCCAACTCTTCATCCATGACTTTGTAAGTAAAGGTAGCCACTTCCTGTGGGGGTCCCTTCGTGCCTGAATGTAAATGGAATTTGTCCCGATAGAAAACCAAATGAGCCGCTGATACTTGGAAACCGCATAAGGAGAAACTTGGGGAACTACAATGGCTATGGCTTGCAGTGCCTCCCAATAGACCCAAAAATGAATGGCATATTTTGTGTGTCGACTGGGCTCCTCAACCCACCATAAGATTAGATATCGTGCACCTCAATACACCTTCGCTGCATCAACTGCCATTGGTTGGTAATCTTCAGGCTCCATCCAAGTGACAAGTGCAATAAGAATTAAGAGCCAAATATATGAAAACAGCTACCCAGCCTGAGCAGCAAGAGCATATTTTAGCAATTGGTTAAGCAAGAACAAATACCAGTTCATCTGTACTCCTTCAGCACATTTCTAGGTGCATTTGACGATAACTGAGTTACATTGGACCGATCAATTTCCCCAAACAACCTTACTTTCAAGAATCTGTGCACCGATACGCACCGCTTGCAAGTTAATGCTATGAATATGGTAGGCACAGCCATCTCGCTGTAGGCCAAAGTGCTCCTTCAGTTGCTTAGCAAGTTTGTTGTCCGTATCCCTCCTGCGGATATACTGGGTCGGATATTTGCCATCCTTCGACAAGCCTATAATGCTCGCAATTAATTCTATTGTAACAGGGATGGGTGTATTCAACAAAATTGTCCCCCCATGAAAACAAGCCAAAATTTGTTTAAGACACACATGGGATTCATTCAGTTGCACAAAATGAGGCATATTGATGAGCTCCAACAATCCAGATTTGTCTAACCCACTCGCCCAAGGTTGAGGAATTCACTTAATTGGGGAACTCAAAATCATCGGAATTGACTCATAGGGATCATCCCAGACATCTTTAAGTAACAACAAGTCATGTACATCAAAATTCAACCTAATCAGAGTAGTGATGATATCGACCAAGTAGGTCATCCCCTCCTGCAGCAGCAACAATTTTGGTGGATACTTTTAATTCTTTGTCTTCTTTGAGATGCGTAGGAGTAACATATTCCAAGATATCATGAACAAAGATGATCCTAGGTGCCACAGACTCTATAGGGCTAGAGCTCGATGACCTAGTCTATGTAGCTCCTTCTCATTTCACTCTCGTCGATGTGCGGGTGTGCCTCTTCTATGGAGGAATGGAATAGGGCTTCTAAGCTTGTCACTTCCTCTTGGGGATAGAAGATGAGCCAAGCAACATTCTCATGAATTCTTCTTCGACGATCGTGTGCCAAATAGGGGAGTCGTGTTCATAGGAAATCTCAATTATGTCAAGGCCTCTCAACATGACTCATGCCCCAAACCTTTCAATGCACCTCACGACTCTAAACTTATACTCTACAACTCACTCGAAAGCTCACAACACACTGCATAATTCACACTCTGCTCAACACTCTACTCGCTCAACTAAACAATGTCATTCTCCCACATCCCACGCTCTTTTTATAGCCATCTCCAATTCAAACTCATCATTGCAAAATCTATGATCACCATTATGACTAAATCTGGCAGGAATGACACTAAATCCGTCAGCAATCTTAACCTTCTAATGGTCAGATCAACCATTAATGTGCGTCTCTTCAACAAGCGCCACCAGCTGACTATTTTAACTACTTGTATTTATTACTAATTTTACCAACCCATAGCTCGACATCTATCGCAGGTGATCTCCTTTCCTTGTACAGCCTTGTCCCCTAGGCTCGCCTTCCTGCTTGTTAACACATTTTTTTCATAGCGCCTCAAGCAGTGCGTGGCTCTGGCCCCATCCTATAGGGCTTTGAGCAACTCTTATTAATGAGCATTGACAATATCGCGCCATATAATTGCTGTAACTGAACTGCACCTACAGAAGCAACGGAATGAGCAAGATATGGACCTAAACAGTGAATTTGTAACTTACTTGGATGCTTTATGAACTTGCTATCGTATAATAGCACCAAATCTCCTTCCCCAAATTTTTTGTTCTTAATGTGGTGAAGATGAAACGCCTTTTTTCGATCCTTCACAACTTGCTGGTGGAAGCCTACAATTAAATGGTCTTCTTCAAGTTGGATCAACTGCGCAATGCACTCTTCTAATTCTTATGCATCATCCATGCTCGTCACTGCGGCGATGCACAAACTAGGAACAACTTATTCCATGGGCATGATCGCCTCTTGCCCATAGATCAAATTGAATGGTTTCTGTCCTATCAGCCATTTGCAAGTAGTGTGATAGGCTCATAGCATGGCCAGAATTTTCAAGTTCCAGTCATTATGATTAGCATTACATACCTTTTTCAGCGTTGTTTCTAGGATTTTGTTGAATGCTTCAATAGTACCATTCACCTGCAGATGGTATGGTGTGCTTTTCTTATGTTGTACCTACAATTCCTCAATTATTTCTCTCACCGTGTGATTGATAAAGTGACTACCCTAGTCACTTATCAAGATCCTGGGACACCCACACCATGTCACAATATTTTCAAAGATGAACCTTGTTGTTGTTGTAGCAATACAATCTACAATTGGTGCAGCTTCCGCAAACCTAGTCAGATAGTCGGTTGTAGTAATGATGCATCACACCCTAGAACTCTTTCCCAGTGGATTAATAGGACCCAGAAAATCCACTGCCCATTTATGAAATGGTTGAAGAGACACCTGCGGAACCAGTTGCATCTCATCCCGCCACGATGGTTTTGCCAACATGTTGGTATATGTCACAGCTCCTCGCATATTCTGTGGCATCATTATGCAACATAGGCCACCATAGCTCAGTGCGCAACACCTTCTATGCAGTATCCCATCCTCCATAGTGACCTCTCGCAATTGTTGCATGTGCTTCTTCTAGAATGGGACCCTGTTCATGCGGTAAGATATACCGTTGCAAGATTTCATCTAGTCCGAGATTATATAACTTACCAGCAATTAGCTAAAAATCAGAAGCCTTTACTACCAAGTGATTCTTTTGGTTAGTCGACATGTCCAGGGAAATGACATTGGCTAAAAGCTAAATAATTGTGGTATAGTGATCATCTGCGATGTCAACATAGAACAATTGTGCATTCGGAAATCCATCATCAATTTTGGTCGATTCTTCTCTGAGGTCTCAATGCAAGACAAATAATCCAAACCAGCATTCAACCGTCCTATCTTTACAACTATTTCAAAGTCAAACTCCTAGAAAATTAATAGCCACTGATAGATCTCCCCCCCCAACATAGGATTATTGACTAGGTATTGCAAAGCAGAATGATCGATGAACATATTGAAATGTCCACCCAACAAATAGTGCCTAAATTTTTCCAAGGAATACAACATTGCCAACCCTTATCTTTCAGTCATCACATAATTTCATTCAGCAAACGACAACTTCCTACTGGCATACGCGATCGGGTGATCCAAGTCGCCCTCTCCTGGTTTTGTAAGCACTACCCCCAGCACAATAGAAGAGGCATCAATGTGCACATGGAACTCATGCTTCCAATCAGGAAAAACTAGTATGGGTGTAGAGGCCATCTGGGCTTCAATGTGTCAAAACTTGCTTGACATTCTTGATTCAATTCAAACGCAACATCTTTCTTTAGTAGCTTATCCATAGGGGCAGTAATCACACCGTATCCTTTGATAAACTTGTTATACTACCCTGTATGCCCCAATGTTTCCTGAAGCATCTTCACATTTGTCAGCATTGGTAAACTGAGGATTAGCATGATCTTCACTGAATCAACCAATAGACCTACCTTGCATACTATGTTCCCAACTAGCATTCCAAACAGTGCACATAAAATACTCTTCTTAGAGTTTAATACAATTTGATGATGTCGACACCTTTCTAGCATCAGTCACAAGTTCTCAAGATGGTCCCTAATTAGTCCGTAGACGGTCCAATCATCAATATATACTTGCAGGAAATTTTGAATAAAATATTTAAACACAGCGGCATCTACCTGAGAAAACATTGCTTGTGCATTCTTCAACCCAAAAGGCATGAATGTATATTGGAAATAGCCCCATTCAGTGAAAAACGTGTTCTTATGATGATCCACATTCGCAATCTGGATTTGGTGGTACCCAAAAAAGCCATCTGTGAAGGAATACATCTCCTGGCCACCTACTCCTTCTAGGAACTCATCTGTAAATGGGGTCGGGAATGTATCATGCATGCATGCATCACTCAACTTCATTAAGTCGATGCAAATGCATATTTCACCGGTTTTCTTATCCTGGACCACCACAGGGCTTATCCACTCAGATTCTTCTACAGGCTCAATGATCGCAATATCTAACATCCAGTCTATGTTAGTGTTAACACGGTCCTTGTATCGTGGGTTTAGTTGATACGGCCTCTATCACATAGGTTTTGCATCTGGTTTCAATAGGATTTTCAAATCCCCTAGGTCTCCTAATATGCCCTTCATTTCTAAAAGCTGTGTCGGAAAAAGGTCCTAGAATTCATGTAGCAGGTCTATGATTTTTTCCATGGTCTCCTCATCCCAGTAGTCCCTGACATTGGAAAAATTTGGGTTCTCTTCCGACCCAATGTTGACTTTTCTGATCTTCAACGGCTAACTCATTGAATTCGTTGATATGTCGGGTGCTGCGATGTTGCAGCTTCCTTCTGATTCCGGAATATTAACATTCAACAAGTCATCATCATCCTTAACTTCCCTAGATAGGTTGTAGCATGTCATCATGGATTGTATTTAGTAGTGCACATATGGATCAACTAGGTATGCAACAAGGATGACCTTTGGCATGATCTCCCAGAGGATTTGCAATGCATTATGCACCTTTGGGTTGGCATCCTGGAAACTAAATTCATCTCTGGGTCGTGACACCCATAAATTCTGACACTCAATCAAACGTCTGGTGGGATCATTTCGTCCTTCATATCTCCCAGCAGGATAGACCTATGAATCATCGAAGTGCACCATCATCAATCTTTGACACTGTTCCCAGTCATGGATCATCAGTTTGTGCATCGCCCACCATCGATCCGGAGCAGCCTTTAGTGCAATGTCAAGGGCCAATACTCTTTGTGGTTCAAACACTTTCTTTTCAAAATCTCTAAGGAATTTGGGAAACGCTGAAAGCCTTTCATAAATTGGCAACTCAACAATATTAGTTTCTACACACTGGAGAGACTGTGTAATCAACCCTCATTTCCTGTATGATACCTCATGCAACCTATTCTGCCAATTTTCTAGAGAATCATCTGAGTCAAAGGAGCTCCATCCAAGTTCCCCATCAACGATAGGATGGATATAGTCTTCAAAGATTTTATAAGCATGATCCCAACTTCTACTGACTTCGTCCTTCATACGTTCAATATAATGACGTCCTTCCTGAGGGTCCATGGGAATGATGACCTTGAAATCCTGGTTCTCAAACGTCATTACCCTTTTATTTAAATTGATGACCTCCATGCTATCATTATCCCATCGAATCCATAGCAGTGCGGGATAGGATCCACCATCTTTGACTACTTCTATCACATCAAATTCAACATGCATTTTCATACCTTCAATGTTGACAACCAAGTTTGAGACACCACCAATGGGTTGAACCTTTTCTTGATTTGCTAGTCGCAACTGCACCGACGACCATCCTAATGTTGGATTTCCCATCAACTTCCAGGTTTGCTTGGTCAAAATGTTTACATATGATCCAAGATCCAGAATAACCGAATCAACCTTATAATCTCCAATCTAGATATTCATCCTCATCTCTTTGCTTGTCGTCCTATTTTGCAAAGAATTCACTACGGAATCCTTCACTGCCTTATCCGGCTGGTACAATAACATCTAAAGCTTGACAAGGGTGTTGGGGTACCTTTCCAGTGATATGCAACTCTCAAATAACTACTGCAAGGTACCATGCTGCCACAATGGTTCTGCCTCTACAGATGGATCAAAAGCAAATGGCATGTCAATAATTGGTAACATACTTAGATTTCTCCCAATTACATGATTTTCCCCAAAGAAGGTGTCTTTCTCCATCGCAATGTCAAATGCTACTTTTTTATTTCCAACAAGCCAAACTTGCTACCGCGGTCCATCTTCTTCGGTCGTCACACCAACACGAGTGACGACACTGACGTCGACATCCTTCATCCATGGTTCGGCTTGAATTGTTGCAACCATCGATCCCTGATTTAGGTTCAATGGTGGGTTCTGATTCAACAAGTAATTCATCGGTTGATTCTGAGTCTCAGGTGAGTTCTGATTCTGAGGATGTGGTGGAATTTAATTCTGCATTATCGGTTGGTTCTGAACTTGGAACATAGGACGATTCTCATTCTGCACATTCTGCAATTGAGGAATGTGTCTAGCATGCCATTTGCAATCAACTGAGGGAAGTTTTCAACATTATGTTCACTAGCTACATAATATGTACACTGCACATGAGGGCACTCCCTCTCCATCTGATAGTGCCCGAATACTCCACAGGTACACCACTAGATTTATTCATGACCTTGTCCTCCTCCTCAACTGAAACCTCATCCTCATCCTTTTAATCCTTCATTGAATCCTCCTCACACTCCTCCTTGCTAAAACTGAGTTTGGGCCATTTGCTGCTATGGTGGGTTTGGATGCTATTAGACATAGTACACATCTTGAGCATATTGTGGCTGATACTGAATGAGCAGTGCCTAATTATACTTTGGTCGCGGCACATACTGTGGTTTTGCTACAATATGTGGTTGCGGTGCAAACTATGGTTGCAGTGTAAACTGTTGCTGCGGTTGCACTAGGATAAACTGCATCTAGGGCAGTGGTGTATACTACACCTGTACTGCTGGTTGTATCACTTGAGATGGTGCTTGCATTACCTGGGGGTCTTCACCTTTCACAAAATATGAATCATATGTGCTTTCCTGGAGCAAATCATAAGCTTGACAGTTTTTATCATCATGTCCTACTGACCGACAAAATGTACAGTACATATTTTCTGCCTTGGTAACCATCTTCTACATGTATTTAAAATTCTCATGTTGATGCCCATGAACCTGACATATGCGACAACATGGTATACCGACACAACTCAATGGGTTTGGGGCTCCTGATAGTAAATAATTTCAGAACGTCGAACATGTGTCCTTGGTATGTCTATCTGCATGACACCAACTGCACCAAAGTTCATCACGATCTTCCTTGGCCTTCTTGATATCTTGTAGTTGGAGCGTCAGATTGGCCAACTGTACTTCAATATGGTTCATTTCGACTACGATTTGCCCTATTGGCGATGCCTCCAATTTCATCATGGTATCCAGAGCCTCACTCTATGTCGCGATCTTTTGCTGCATTAGTGGTTGTGTAATATGTGGGACAAGCGTGGCGATGAAATACTCCTTGTGCTGAACATCGCTCATCTAGAAGATGACCCGAGCCATCAATGTCTTAAACCGCTGATCAAAGTCCCAAATTGTTTAATTGGGGACCTATTTGATCTCTTTTAATTCACTAATGTACTGAGCCTAAGACTTTAGCTTCTTGAATTATTCGAATAACACTATATGGATTTCATCCAATGTTTTCGTAGTACCTCCCTGAGGAACTCGCGTGAATATCATGAACCTTTCCAGCGCACGGCCCCTAAGAGTAGCTACTAGTTGGATTTTCTTGACATCATCATCTACAATCAGTCAGGAAGTCCAGATCACCTCGCATAAGAACCAGTATTTCTCTGGGTTGTCAGTGCCGTTTCCATGAAATATTGATAGCTTCATATTGTTTCACGCCATTCTTGGCCTTCTTCCTCCTACTGTTGCTCTATTTCTATATTGTTTCTGACACATCGGGCAAGTCGACGTAGAACATGCATTTCTTCCTGGTGGTGGAGTAGTGCACAAAGGTGTGGACACCTTACTGCTAGGGTTCGAACCTGTCGTCATTCTAGGCATAGCCTGGGCCTAGTCATCCTCATCGTCACAAAAAGGTTGCTTTGTCCCATGTGGTTTTTCCTTGTGGCATCACACTTCGATCACAATAGGACCTTCTCCCATCCTCTGCCTCGTCTCTTGAAACCTTTCTCCTCCCCTTATACAACTATTTTTTTTCCTCGACGACCTTCACATTCTCATGAGAACTCATGCCCATCTACCCCTTACCTTTCCATGCGTCTCCCCCATTTTGTTGCAGTGTCCACGGCCTCCGCACACCAGAGTTCCACTACTCTTGGCCCATATTCAGAATACCTTTTTTCCAGACCAGTTGCTTAATTGACAATTGCAGTGATGACAAGAATCTTCCTCGTGGTCCACTAAAGAAATCCCTTTCTTCCTCACTAAATGAATTATTGGTGTCAACTACAAACTCGATAATGTATCCCTCCAGGATACTTCCCAACAATGCTTCAATTACCCTTGATGCCTTATTATCTATTCCTTGTAATTCATGGATCAACTACGGAGTCCAGGATGTCGTCTCCCCTCCTTGGAAGTTCATTTTCTTAGAAGTGAACTTCGCCAGCCACTTATTCAAGAGGACATGAAACTCACAAAAGAACCATTCATGAAGACCATCATAAATATATCTATCCAACTAATGGCTCATCGACAACTTCAGACTCTGATTTTCAGCTTCAGCAAATTCTCGTAACTTTATATCAAACCACCCCTTGATCTTTAGTCGAATCAGATGCCAAAACATATCCTCCTTTTAATTGCAACTCAGTTCCAGAAACGGAACCATTTGTTGGTGAAAACCCACCAACAAAGCCTCGTCGACATGGGTTCTCACTCTGTTGACTCCCATCCATCACAATCTCCATGAGCACCAGCCCAGACAGGTCTTACCCTACCCAACAACATCTGCATAGTGGATGAATTCTCACCCAAGATGTTCGAGGGAGAGCTGTCGGAACCGAGTTTCTAGAAGCGCGAAGGGAGGATATGGGATCTGAAAGTGAGACAACATAACTATTAGATCCATAACTATGCATACATCATTAATCCATTTCCACAGCCACATATTGCATCATAAATTTTTTACAGTATCACTAGCGCAACAGCATCATTTATAAAACATCTTAATTCATAATGAAATGGAAATGTGATAGAATTAGAACAGATCACATCAACATCAATAACTCATATAAAAAATGGAATAGATGACAACAACATCATAACTGATCAGATCGCAATAGTATCATAAGATATTAGATTGCAATAGGGAAAACAATAGAATATAAGACAAGATTTATGCAACGACTATCATATCATATTAATTCTACGCAAAGGATCCAAAACAGACAACTCTTCTCCATAACAGGAGGCTGAATACACCAGGAAAAACCTAGATAGATCATAGATGCAACATAAAATTCTCCAAAACCATAGATAGATCACACTAGACCTCATGCGATAATCATGCTCAAGCCAATGTCGATCTCAATCTCGATCTCGATGTCTACCCCTATATCAATTGCAAAACTAGTTTTATAAATAGGCTTGTGCCTTTACATTGAAGGTCCACTTCTAACTAACTTGTAACCCCTAATGACCTATTGTGACAAAATTTGGTCAAATAATATGTTAAATATTCAAAACAATTAGTTTTCCTCCCATCGTGCTGATCTAGCCTTGCGCGGTATGGCATGAGCTTGCACAACTTCCGCAATTCTATGCAACTCACTTACCAAAAACCCTGCCAATAGTTGGATGTGAGCTCATAGACCTGAAAGGTACCAAATAGATTATTTCTTATAGATTAGAGTTCCAGTGCACCAATAATATTATCGAGTACAAAGCCTTTGCACAAGGAGTGAAGAAAGTAATTGATTTGGGAGCTTATATTATTATTCAGTTTTTTGGAGACTCTGAGATCATAGTTAAACAGGTAAGGAACCATATCCATTGCTTGGCCCCTATTCTATTGAACTATAAAACGTTAGTAATGGATATGACTAATTATTTCCAATATTTTAAGATTAAGTTTGTCCCCAAATCACAAAACTCTAATGCTGATCTATTGGAAAACACTGCATCTCGACTCATCCCACCCAAAGGTCTCCATCCTGAAACGTTCTCCATAGAACTAATGTATAGGCCTTCCATACCATACAACGTTACTAATTGGAAGATATTTGACGATGATTTCCTCACAACAGAAGATACCTTTAAGTACTTTTCCATAGATGATTTTGAACACTACAAATCCATATCTAATAATATCCTTCCTTCCAATATGATTCCCATGTTGGTTTTAAACTTAGAGAGGAATTATTATTTACAAGATAAATTGAAGGGAAATCCTAAATGAAAAACAAACAGTTCTACTCTCAACCACAAAACTGCTAATCTAGGTACTGAAGAGAATCCTTAGTTTATCAATATAGGCCTAACTTGTTCTCTCGAAGGGGAGAGGGATTCGGTTAAGTTATGTAAAGAATACAAATATGTGTTTGTGTGGACCTATGACGACCTAAAGACTTTTTATCCATCCATAATCCATCACAGCATACCGTTAAATCTTGATATTAAGCCTTATCAACAAAAGTTAAAGAAGATGCATCCAATCCTAGATCCATCTATAAAGAAAGAACTTGATAAGATCATGAATATAAGAATTGTTTTTCCTGTTAAATATACACAATGGATTTCTAATTTTTCTCCTGTTCACAAGAAGAGTGGAGAAATCAGATTATATGTTGATTTCAGGAATTTCAATAGAGAATCTAAAAAGGACAACTACCTAGTTCCATCTACGGAGATGATATTACAAACAATATCAGGTGTAGAGATGTTCTCTCTCCTTGATGGTTTTTTAGGGTATAACTAGGTTCTAGTGACAAACTCTGACCAACTGAAAACTTCTTTCAGGAGACCATGGGGCACATTTTCCTATAGGAGGATTCCCTTTGGAATGATTAATGTTGGTGCTACCTTTCATAGAGCTATGGATATAGATTTCCAAGGCTTGTTACAAAGATTTGTTGTCATTTATTTAAATGGCATTACCATTTTTTACGAATACATGACAAGATCATATACTAGTGTTGAGACATGTTTTTGACAGATGCATAAAACATGGCATTTCTATAAACCCGAAGAAATTAGTTTTTGCAGTCCCTGAAGGTAAACATATCATCTTTAAACATTTCTAAATATGGAATAATTATTGACCATGAGAGGGTGGAAGCAATTGAAAAAACTAGCCTTCCTGGTTTGAAGAAAGCTATGCAGTCTTTCCTAGAAAAGATTAACTTTGTTAGAATATTTGTCCCTAATTTTGCAGAGATTGTTAGACCTCTTCAAGATTTGGTGAAGAAGGATGTTGTATTCATGTGCTCTGATGTTTATAGGGATGCATTTAAAAGCATCAAGTTGGCCATTATGTTGGCTCCTGCACTAATGCATTCTGATTTTTCAAGATATTTTGTATTATACACTTTTTCCACTAACATTTAATATGATTCTATGCTTACTCAAAGAAGCAATGGGGATGCTGAAATCTCTGTATTTCATGAGTTCTACCTTCAAAGGAGTAGAATTGAACTATACATATCTAGAAAAACAAGCCTACACTATCGACAAGTCAGTGAAACATTTCATGCCCTATCTTCTGAAATCAAAGAAAAATGTAATAGTCTCGTACACTGCAGTGAGAAACGTGTTGATTTAGAAAGAGTTGGGAGAAAAAGGATCTCACTGGATGACTGCACTCTAGTAGTACAATTTGGAGATAAATCCTTCCAAAATAGTAAAAGGGAAGGGTTTATTTTTGTTTGAAGCTCAATCCAATGTTCCAAAGTAGGAACGTCAATGTATTTATGAAGAAGAAATATTAGCTAATACTATTGATGTCATTAGTGTTCCTTCATCCGAATGGTATGATGACATTAGGCTTTATCTCATACATGGGTATGCCCCTCCAACCTTCAACTTTAAAAAGATTAGGACTTTGAGAATCAAAGAAACACCTTACCAGTTTATTGATAATGTGTTGTTTCATAAGAATTATGAATTCAAGTGCCTTGAGAAACCGAAAGCTGGCAAACTTTTGGTTGATTTACATGCAGGGGCTGGAGGAGGACATTACTCTGTAGAAACCACAACTTATAAGGTATTAAGAGCAGGTTATTATTGTCCCACCTTGTTCAAATATGCTTATAACATTGTTAGTAAATGCTATCCATGACAAAAATGTGCTAGAAAATTCAAGAAGCCATCCTTCCCTTTACGACCCATCACGGTGCAGTACCATTTTTAGCAATGGGGACTGGATTTTGTTGGTCCTATCTCTCCTCCTTCTTCATTGCAGCACAAGTACAATCTAACTGCAACATATTATTTTACCTTGGGTGGAAGCAATCCCATTAAATATTTCTAACACTAACTTGGTCACATCTTTCTTGGAGAGTAATATCCTTACAAGGTTTGGAGTACTTGACTCTTTGGTTTTTGACAATGCTTCTTATTTCAATTCTATTGATCTCACTCAGTTTTCCCTTCAAAAGGGGATAAAGGTAAAATAATATGCTAATTATTAACCATAAGGTAATGGCCTAGAAGAATCTTCTAATAATAAATTGATCAATATTCTCAAGAATGCTGTAGCTAATAGACAGAAGGATTGGCATACTAAACTATTAATTCTCTACAGGATGACATGATAACTCCTAAAGTTGCCACTAGTAATTCTCTGTATTGTTTGGTCTACAGAAAAGAAGTTGTCCTACCACCAAACCTTCTACTTCCATCATTACACATCAGTATTTTTCACAACACCTTGATGATTCCCCTTTACAAGATATAATTGATACCCTTCTTAAATTAGAAGAAGAAAGGGAGAAGTCTAGGAACAAGTTGTACCATCATCAACAATTAGTAAAAAGGTGGTTTGATGATAAGTCCTCGATAAATCATTAGTTCGAGATTGGGGATCTGGTACTCAAGTGGGACAAGCCCGAAAAGGACAAAAAATACTACAAAAAGTTTCAACGTATGTGGTTGGGACCGTCCATTATTACAGAAAAGCTCGGTCCTAGTATTGTTTGCTTGCAAACGTTGGAAGGTGTCACTAAAAATTTTTCAACAAATGTCTACCTTCTCAAGAAACATTTCTCTTGAGGTAATTTTTACTTACCTATACATAGTGTGTGGTTTGGAATGGTGTGATTGGTTTTCTTGATTTTGGTTTGTTTTATTTTCTTTTACAAGACTTGATTTTCCCACAGCAGCTGATGCCTGTTGATAAAGCAATTTATCCTAAAAACCTTTACTGATATTTTTTATCTTAATATGTCATGAACCTTAAATTGGTTTTGGTTTGGATTAATATCCTTATGGGAAAACAATACAATATCTATTGTTGGCATCATCTGTACTGAAATTCACGTTTCTGATGATCATTATATTTACTGTATTCATAATGACAAGGAAGTTGTTGAGGATACTCTTTCATTTCTACCTAACACTATGGTGATTATAGTAGTACATCTATACTAGTTTCTTTAACCTTAAGGGTTTTTTCTATCTCACCCTTGTCACCTAGGACAAAAATAAACAAATATATCAATGATTGTAAGT
>LPNX010409228.1:6611-31908 GCA_001517045.1 Pseudotsuga menziesii | reverse complement strand
AGTCAAGTCCTACAGTCTCCTAAGTCTACTAATTTAAGTTACAACTTAGTAAATTCACAATCAATACTTATAGTGCTTTATGGATGAGGCTATAACCTTGATCTTCTCGCCAAGGTCTTGTACACTATACATTTTTACCTATATTTTCGTTAGAGAAGAACCAAGGTAGTAGAAAGGATATTACAAAGTAAAATAGACTCACAAACTCCTTGAATTAATAATTTTATTCATTCATTATATTTAATTTTTTCCAACTTATACTTTGCAAAAAAAAGACAAAAACATATACAGAGATCCTATGATTTATTATTTAAAATAAGACAAACCAATAAAAACACAACTTGTTACCAATTAAAATAATTATCAAATTATTATTTTAAAGGTTAAATTCCATTCTTATATACAATTTAGTAACATGTGAGCTAACAACTTAGGAACAACCAAAGTTTAATATACTTTAAATGAAATACAATTTATAAATTAAACACCATTTAATTATAAATAAATAATAAGAATTAATACTCTTGCTATTAAAAATCATTTCATTTCAAAATAATCAAAATAACTATAAATATTTCATTAAGTTAGTAGAAAAAAAGATGACAAAAAAATACAATTCTATCAAATTTAATGTAATGTATTTTTACATTTTCTTAATAAAAATATAAAATTTCAATATCTTGATTTAACTTTTGTTTTACTTTTATTTTTTAAATCTCCTATCTTAATGTCATCCACTTTCCCATAACATTGATTGATTTGAATCCAAAAACTAAAAATAAACGGAAAGTTTGGCCAATCTACATATTTCGGACCACTTCAATAGTTTGGAATAATCTTTTTTGTTAACCAATGATGACCAAGTTTGAGGCAGATAGGTGCCGCACTAATTTTTTGTTAACCAGTGATGACCAAGTTTGATGTAGACAAGCGCCACTTTTTGGTTGAAAGTTTCTTGCGTTCATATTTTCCTCACTTGGTGAAGTGTTTTCCCTTTTTGACATTTCAACAGGTTCACGCGTTTTACAAAGGTGACGTGTCCATTGCCTGTGCATATCTAGTTCTGCTTCAAGTCTAATGCGGTTTCTTTATCGTAATGCCCCTAAGATATGCTAGAAAATTAATAAGAAAAAACGTGTCCACCAAATTTTTTGTTAATTGGTATTTTCATTGTAGAGATATCTGATAGATATATGTTATTTTATTGGTTACAAATTATCTTTTGTAGTTTTTTTAGCGTTTAATTTTGGGATTATTGATCATAGAATTGATTATTTCGATAAGTGTTTGGCATAAATGTTTATTCCATAATTATTTTTAAATATTTAAACTCTTCAAATAATAACCAAGCCATATTGAAAGTAAAACATGGAAATTTCAATATAAAAAATTGAATTTTTTACGAGTAAAAAACTCAACTATAACATTTAATGAAGTGTTAAATGTTTAAACAGTTACGTGTAACATAAATGATAAGATAATCATGATTTTCTTCTCTATTATTAAAAAAATGATGACAATAAAAGATTTGGAAAAGCACTTTTATTAGTATCTATTAGCTTAAGCTTTATAAAACAAAGTGAAGTAATAATAATATGTAATAAATAAATTATCAAATAACAAAATAAAAAATGATGACGGAAAAGTAATTTTATTAATATATATTAATTTAGTTTAAACTTTTTAAAACAAAGTAAGGTAATAATAATACCTAATAAATAAATTATCAAGTAACAAAATAAAAAATCAAGAGTAAAAGAAATTGAAGAATTTGTATCCCACATGTAAAATAATCTAAAGGAAGTAGTGACAAGCCATGGTGGGTTTTAATCAACTTTGAAAATAGAAATTTGATCCTAAACATTGGTTATGCTGATTTTTATTCAAAATTGAAAATGCAAAAATATATATTTCTAAAAACATTAGAGAGTAGTTAGTTCAATTAGTTTGAAAGGAAAGAAAACATTTTATTTCTAAAACATTAGAGGAAGTCCAATTACTTATACATAATTATAGACTTGCGTAGCCTAAATGTGTGACGATTTCAACCCTTCCAAGTAGATTTTTCCACCGCGATTTCAATGGTGTCTAATAGAAATTTTGCATAAATTCTCAAAAATCTAGATAATATTGCTTAAATTCATAGAATATGGGTTCCTTGTGGATTTTGAGGGCACTAGATTCATTTCTAGATTCAAAATTATGATTTGAACAACACAAAATTTGGATTCTTGAAAAAAAATTGCCATATTCCGACCAAAATCTCATCATGAAGTGGAATGGCCATGTGTTTAGTCTTCTTCTTATAGACTTAATACTAGCATGAACACATTGAAAGCCTAGTCTTATTGAATTACTAATAGATATGGCTATATATTAAAAGTAAGAGCGTTTCTAGCTTTAGCAACAATCCCATAAGTAACATTGTATTCCCTCATTTGCCTAATGTTCACCATAACAATATCCATGGGCCTCATAGGATCCCTTGTCCCTATCAACCAAATGAACATATCCGTGTATATAAGTGGGGTTTATTTACCTTATTTTAAAAGCAAAAAAAATATTCTTATTTAATGTCACAAAATCTATTTTTATTTAACATCGCTCTTTGCATATAGCGTAAAAAGAAGAGACTATTCATTATTGATGGATCTCAAAGTATTAATGAAGCAATGACTAAATTGATTTGAAACATTGTTCATCACAAGATGCATCGTAAGTCCCATCTTCATTCTTTCTAGTTAATTTTTCCTTCTTTTTTGAAGTTTGCATACTAATTCTTATCCTAAAGTCACAATACTTTTATCGTTTTCGCTCTTTTTTAATCAAGTAATAAGTTAAGAGTGTGTTACTTGCCTCTATGCTCAAAATATTTATATGAAGTGTTAGAGTCCTCATTCCTATGTTTAAATCTTTTGCTTAATCTTGTATGAAACAATCATTCAATGTAAGACAACATTTGATGCATGCAACTAGCTTATAACATCTTGGAATAACTTCTATAAATATATACTCTCCTTACCTCTCTCATGTTAATCAACTTGGACTTTTTGAACCCATTAAGATTACATAAATGTGTTCTTAGTTTTATTTTCACTAAAAAAATCCATCTAACCTATAAAAATGCCTTTCCATTATATAGAAACTCATTTACCTAAAAAGCAACAAGTAGATATTTATTTTGTCAAAGTTCACATGGCTCCCCTTGTTTTCACAAATACAAGAACACAAAACCACAAGCATGTCATTGAGAAATTTAAACCTCGGTGAATATGTCAATAGCTGGAAGGACCACTTTAGGGAATTACAAACACGGTACAGCATCTTCGCTTCCTTCAGCTTCATGTGAAATCTCGGTGTACATTTTGTCTGTTATTTGAACACGTGTCAAGTTCTATACCGTAAGATTTCACACTTGTTATTTGAACACGTGTCGAGTTCTATACCTTAAGATTTCACACCACAAACAATTATTTCATTGGTGATGGCCGACCAGGAGCACTTACTCTTACTTTAATTATTATTATTTCATTGGTGATGGCCGACCAGGAGCACTTACTTTAATCTCCTTTCATTTCATTGTATCATGTATGCAGGTTGCACTTCAGCTTTAACGCGGTGCATGCATTTCCTCTGAAATTGAAATTGAAATTGAAAGTAGGGCTGAATGGTTTCACGTCTATATACACCTCTGCTCTGCACTCCAAGAAATTTTTCATTGGCGACATCAATTATTCATTGGCGACATCACAAACAATTATTCATTGGCGATGGCCGACCAGGAGAACTTACTTTAATCTCCTTTCATTTCATTGTATCATGTATGGAGGTTGCACTTCAGCTTTAACGCGGTGCATGCATTTCCTCTCAAATTGAAATTGAAAGTTCACGTCTATATACACCTCACCTCTGCTCTCACTTGTATCATGTATGCAGGTTGCACTTTCCACGATTCCCACGGTTCCGTTGTCGACGTCTCCGTTTCAATTGGTAGTGTAATGTAAAAAGGTAATTTTATTAACTTTAATGTTTTTATGCATTTCATTTACATGTACGCAACATTAATTGATATCTATAAAATTTAATTTTGAAAGTAGCAAATGCTATTTACATAAAAAAAAATTGTAAATTTAAATGAGATGTATTTCATTTTATTAAAAATTATAAATGTAATTCAAATATAAAATGTAAAGGTAAAGAAAATGTATTTTAATTTATTAAACATATAAATATATATATTAACATTTTTATATATTTAAATAATTTACAATAAAATAATCATTTAATTAAAAATAATAATTTAATTTTATGTTAAATTGTTTTGTTTGTATATTTTCTATTAAATTATATTTTGAGATAATAATTAAATTTAAATTATTTAATATAATAGGATATGTTAATTGACCCTAGAGGACAAATTGTAAAGATCTTTGTGTGGGGATTGGGACACAAGACCAACAATGAGGCCGAGTGGTTGGCTCTTCTTCAAGGATTGGAAATGCTAGATCGGGGAATCATTTCAAGCCTACTAGTTTTTGGGGATTCTCACCATGTCATCCTCAAGATGCAAGCAGGTTATTCAACAGGCTCTATAAAATGCAGGAGCTATCACGACATGCTCACTCATCTTCCTCTTCCTCCTAGCATCTCCTACTACCACATACTAGGAGCGAATAATGCAAAGGCTGATAAGTTGGGAAATAGAGGCGCCTCTCTCCCCCAAGGTTCCATCTCTTTCAATGGTTCAGAGATTTGTTTTAAATCTATTCGCTAAGTCTCTCCATGGGCCTCCATGGGCCTTCTTCTCCTTTGTTAGGCCTCAATTTGATAATGCTCCTGACCTTGGCCTTGGTTATAGTGTTGCCTCCTGGCAACTTGAGTAACTCACGCTAGGACACGTGGTTTCCCCCACCCTCCCTCCGTTACAATCTGTTCCTTCTCTTAAATTGTGTCCTTCCCTTCCCTCACATCGCGCTCTGCTCCCACGTCATTGTCTATCCTCTCACACACACAATGGCCTTCATATAGGATATGAGCACCCTTCGTCTTCCTCCTCCGCTTATGCATTTGTTTCTCACAGGATTTGAACTCTCTCCTGGAGTAGAGTTGCGGTCCACTTTGCAGTATCCCTCCCTGCCTCCATATGGGAGGTCTCTTTCCATGCTTTTCCTGTCCCTAAGTTTCTCTCGACCTACCTTCACCCAGCCTTTGGAGAGCTCGTGAGCCACTTCTCCTCTCTACTTGTGCGCCCTTAGGCTTCACTCTTTTCCTTCGTATCTCAAGTAGAGGGCTCCCCCTCTCTACTGCTCCTTGGTGACACAGTGGATAGGCCTTTTGTTTTACCTCTCGAGTCCACTCAAAAATTTGTGGCTCTTGTAGAGGGTGCTCTCTCTCAGCTGATCGTTGGAGAATTTGTGGAAAGGCTTACTGCTTTTCCCCATGAGTTAAGTCAGAATTTATGCAGCAACAATCTTCCCCCTTCAATTGGCATGGAGTGCAGAGGCATGGGCCCAGTTCAACGCGACATTAAGGAAGGTTTTGATGATTTGAAGGTAAACATTAGGAATTTGGTAGACTTCGTGGCTGTTGGAATTGTTGACCATAGGGAAATAGCAAAAGATGTCAAGTAATTGGTAGATGATGTGTGCTACGTCTCCTATCAGACCAGTTTCCACAATTCAATAATTGATGATCATGATAGGGACCTAAAAGAGATAATGGGCACAATCAACCACATCCAGGAAGATCTCCAGAAATTGGTGCGGCTGAACCAGGGCATCCACGTTCAAGATAATCATGGAGCAGTTGTTCAGAGAATGGATGAAGACTCTGTCACCCAGCCTGTGGGGTTTCCAGGAAAACCCAAATGACTTCCATCTAGTACATTTTTTTTGTATAGTTTTAAATCAACACTTTATTCGAATTTACACTACTACTATTATAATTCAGAATAGGAACTCCTATAGCGGTTCTAGAATGCCCTCTCTTTGGCATGGTTTTGTTTCATACTCTCTCCCCCATCCCCATCTATCATTTTCTTTCTACTATATTTTTGTACTGCATGGTTGTGCACAGACCCTTTAATATACAGCCTTTTACAATTTCTGTTAAAAAAATATATAATAGAATATGTTAATTGCATAATGTATATTATTAAAAGAATTAAAGTTTTAATTGATAGATAAGTTTAAGTTATTTAATATAATTTTTAATAAATCATATGAAAATTAATATTATATATATATATATATATATTATTAAGGAAGAATGATTTGCTTTCATTATATTAACTAATAATAATGCATAAACTAATTGGATCCATTTAAATCCTCTTTTGTAATGGACATTCATAGTTTTATGTGTTAACCTCTTTTGTAATGGACATTCATAGTTTTATTTGTTAAAAAAAATGAAACTTGAGTATTAAGGAAGAATGATTTGATTTCATTGTACTATTTAATAAAGATAATGATGCATAAACTAAATGGAATCCATTTAAATCCTCCTTCTGTAATGAATCTTCATAGTTTTATGTTTTTTTAATGGATGGTAATAAGGTTATTTATAGATTTTAATGGATGGTAATAAGGATTTTTTTATAGTTGTAGGAAATTTTATTAATTTTACGGATAAATAGTTGTAATGTATATTATAACATTTTAAATTAATTTTGTCAAAAAATTAAAAGAAAAAAAATTGATTGATATCCGAATATATTGATGAAAAAATAAAGTTTTATCATTATGGTAAAGTTTGATCACATTAAAGTCGAAAATATTTTTGTTTTCAATTTTTACCCACGGGCTAGAGCATCTTGTCCTCAATGTATACACAGGTCTCCACTTTCTTCCCACATCGAAATACTTTACTTTCTCATATAGATTTAACAAGGAGAATGGGGAGGCCTATTTTTTACAAATTTTGATTTTCTCTTTTACCTTAAAATTACACCCTATAACACTACCCATTGATGCATCATAATTAATAATAATCATTTCATGTTTATATGTTTTGATTTCACAAGGCTAGAGGATGTTTTTACATCTATATATTTTAATGCACCAATGAGTATTAAGGATTTAGATGTACCACAAAAAAACATGTACTAAACAAATGCCTATTCACTTTCTCTAAAAACAAAAGAGAGAAGTGCTTATGCTTAAACCTCCAATGATTGATCTTTTCCTTGTAATGATATTTAGATGTTATGTTAGACATTATTTTAGATAATCATTTAGTAAGTTTGAAGAACATTTTTTGTAAATTTTTCAACATTATATCTTAATACCGTTGGTCATGGAACCGACCATTTAAATGAGGTGTCTCAGTAGAGAAATCTATTGAACAATTTTTCAGTGGAAAATCATTCAAAATCTTGTAGTGAAAGTTAGCCACAACATAAACATAGTAGGAAAATTTGAGCAAGGAGAACATGAAAGCCTCACCGGTTGCAAAATTGGCTATAGCCTCTAAATAAATTGTATCTAAAAAATTCATGAAGTTGAAAGGACATGTTGAAGCTCCATGACTACACAAAGTTGCATTTAAACAAAAACATGAGGAATATCAACACTAATACCAAGCTTTGTTTCCACCTAATTATCCTTTGCTAGAGGAAACAATCATTCTTGCCCCAACATCCTTTGGTCCATCATTAGAGCAACCAAATGAATCAATTTGGGAACCACCAGCTTGACTTATGCTCGTCACTTTTATATTACTTTGCAATAATTTTGTGTTTCTATTTTCCATATAGTTTAAGTTTTAGGTGGATATTTGCTAGAACATTCCAATACCTTTACACCTATTTTCTTAAGTTTTGGCCTCCACGAACCCAAAAACCTATCTTTTTTACCATATTTGATTAAAATACTTATTTTCTCACATAAAAATAGGAAATAATCCCCAAAATGCAAAAAGAAAAAAGAAAAAGGGGAAACAAAATTCAAAAATAGAAAAAGAAAGGGAAAATATCAATACCATGGGTCGCCCAAAACCAAAACATTGGAACAATACCATGGGACACCCAAAACCAAGGGCAAAGTTACCTTTGGTAAAAGGGTGGAGGCCCCCATTTTTATATACATAGATACACATTCTACCATTTGAGATCTATACATCCCTTATAGTTCCATATCTCCATTACAACACCATTACTCTCCCGAAATTTCCCCTTAAACCTGTAACCCTCTATTACCTCTAATTCCTTCAATGTGGTTGAGATTCAACACCTTTGTCATGCATTGCTCTTGTGTGAAAAATGAAAAAAAAACATTTTACTATTTACTTGTCACTTTTACTATTTCTGTTTACTGTTACTAGTAAGTTGTTACTGTACGACTTGTATGCATGAATACTTTGGTCCATTTCCTTAGTTTGTCTTAGCTTAGTTTATATTTTACTTTCTTTTACTTATTTTTATGCTCCTATTTCAGCTTCTCCAAGCGGGAGGCACACGCATTTTCACCTGTGTGGGTGTGAAAATACTCACAACAAACCTTGTACACAACCTCGATTCCTATATTGACTTGGTGGTTGTAACTGCTAGCAACCCATGCAATATAGTGAGATGGATGCACATCCATAGGGATACTCAACATATGATGTTTTCTTGGTTGTAAATGAGTACCTCATAAGGCCTTTTGTGTCAGGATTGATTCTGGAGGATCATTTTATTTTGGGGGCGTGCATTTATCTCTCAATGGCTCAATATTGGAATGCCCATTCAATACTCAGTGCCTCATGTTTTTGAAATTCGTTACTTTGATTTATGTACATGTACCTTCGATGGTGTTGACAGTTTGGGGTTACCTAGTTTTCTTTAGAGTTTATGCCATACTTCCTGTTTGGACCTTGTTTAGTTTCCACGTGCCTCATTGCTTGTCTCATGGTTGATGATGTTTTCTTCTGTTCAAAGCCTTGTTTTGGTTCCTATTTGCACTAGAGTTTATACCTAGACTATAGAGGTGCAAAGCCTAGACATCTTGTACAAGAAAGATTTGGATCTAAGAAATGGTTGCATTATGTATTGTTTATGGGAATATATAAGTATCGTGGTAATAAGGAAAGTGATCTACAACAAGGAATGATACAAGGAGTAAACAATTCCAAATACCATGTGAGTATGAATATCAAACATAACATAAACCATATTTAATCTCTAATACATAGGACACATATTGCATCCATATATCAAGATATATCATTTATGGACATAAATATTTTTTGAACAAGATATATAACAAAGGTAACACTTCTTAAGTGCACTTTAAGATAAACACTTTATCAGAAAAAGAATTCATAAGCAGAGGAATGACACGGATCACATACATTTACTATAATCAATGAATAAAACTAGCTCATATTATAGATTATATATTATTTCAAAAAGGTCTACAAACATGCTTATAAGAGATCAAAGTTTTCTTGGTGCAAATCAAGCATAATGTCTCCCAACCCTTCTAGAAACCAATCCCTCTCTCGTTCTTCTATTTCATGCATTTATAATTCAACAAAGAACTAAACAATTTGAGATCCAACCTTAGGGGGATTGAACTAACTCAAAATAGTAAAGAAATATTACATAAGATATTTACATGTTATGATTATCTAGACTATCATATGCAAAAATTTTCCATCTAGACCTATATGTCATCTATTAACTAACGAGCCAATATGATGAGTCATCTTGAAATTTTGATTCTATCCTTGCTTTGATTAGCATGCCACATTGACAGATGGAAGTGAATTTTGTTGAAGAATGACCTACCAGATATGCCTAGTTGTATCAACCAACATGGTAATCCCATCTAGCGCCTGACATCAAGCAATCTCTTCCTCCATTTCCTAGAATCCTTCTTGAAGCTCTTTGTTTTTCCTAGTCATCTCCTCATTTTTCTATTGTGATATTTTCCTTCTTTGTGCTATTTGCTACTAGTTCTTGATAACTGGAATTAATTTCTTCCAAATCCCCCCTCAACCTTTGATTGGATTGAACACATTTGTCATTAGAATCATTAAGGTGCTCATTTTGTGACTTGTAATTTTGCAATGCTCTTTTAAGAGCTTCAATTTATGACTCTATCTCCATTGGTGGTTGATATACATAGATTTCTACATTTAGACTCCGAGTGACTTGAATATAATCCTCAACAATTGAAGGTTCTTGGACTTTAAATAACTACTCTATCTTCTGTACATTAGCATCTTTTACCTGAGTTTATGCATTAGCAGGTTTTTAGCTCATGCCAATCTCAAAGTTCTGAACTTTGTGCTTGAACCTGTCTCTATGACCTCTCTCAGGCATCTCTGGAAAAATTTTAATACTTTTTTCAATGTTCTCTAGAGTTTGGGATAATGTTTGTTCCATATCTTTAATTTTGGGATCCTCTTTACTTGAGGAATCCTCAATATTGTTTTTTTTTTTTCTTGAAGTTGGGTTTCAAAATGGCATTCATTATCATTCTGAATTTATTTGTAGGCCTAGTCTTCTGTCTCCACCTTGTTCCTTCAGTTTTCAAAGGAGAAATAACCAAAATTTAAGGGTTGGAAGATGGATTTTTTGACATACCTTTCTCTGTTTCTTCAAAGCCTGCTTTCTCCTTTGTATTTTTGGGTGTCTTAGGGATAGACATAGCCTAATTATTAGGTGTAGGTACCTCTTCATTTAGATCATTTCCTTCATCTACTTCTATAATAGACTTGCCTTTCAGATTGGACTCTTCTTCAATTTTCTATCTCTTCTACTCAACCTTTCTCTTATGTCCTCTACAAGGCCTAGAGGTGCCATGTCTCTCTTGGATTCTATGTATAATATGACAGGGGGGATATTCCCAGATTAGGTATTCCCCAATATTTTCTTCTTCTTTCATTTTAAGGCTCTCAAACTTCCCTTTATATGTCTGAAGCTTGGATTCTTTGACTTTAGATGCCCCTTCATAGATAATCTTTAACTTATCCCAAGCTTGTTTAGCAGTCTTGCATCGCATAACTTTTGTAAATATAGAGTTTTCCAATCCACTCAAGATTGCATTTAGGGCTTTGGCATTGTCTTCATATTGGCCTAGTTCCACTAGGTCTGTAGGTTATTGGCATTCTATTTTATACTCCTTTTCAGTTGCTTCCCAAACCTTCCATCCAAGGGACATCAGATGGCACTTCATTCTCACACTCCAGTATGCATAATTTTCTCTTGTGAATAATGGAGGTATGTTAGTGGCTAACCCTTATTGTTGATCCATAGTGGTTTTTAAATAGGATCTTCCTTCTAGTGGTTCAACTGTGGTGAAGGAACCTACTATGATACCAATTGTTGGAATATTTGACAATACTGAGACGGGGGGTGAATCAATATTGATAACTTTGATTACTTAAAAAACACAACTAACATTTAACACATGGAATCAACAAGAAATAAAGAACATGTATTTTATCGTGGAACCCAATTGGGAGAAACCACCAATACATCCTATTACTGCAAAATTATATTTACAAATAGTTTTTTCCTGCTACAATAGACAAGGATGGTACCACACCCTATTTACCAGCAACTACTGGAAGGAGGATACAACCCCCTATTTTGTCAGTGACTACTGATAGGATGCCACTACACCCTATTTACCAGCTATTGCTAGAAGGAAGATACAACCCCTTGAAGGCTTGATACCTACCATGTTGATGTATATGTAACTTCAGAATGTATTCTTCTATGTATTGTAACCCGATGTTTATTCCGGGATGATTCTATTATGTATTTGAGTCATGTGGTCATGCCCCGATGTTCCGATCGGGAGGATTAATAATGTAATCAAGTCATATCAAGTCATTAGGTAAGTCCCCACAGTTTCGGGGCACTCGAGTTATTATACACTAATTAAGGTGTAGGCTCGAGTAGTAATTATTAGGTTGAGCCTACGTGTGAAATGGCAATTCAAGTGAACGGACTAATATAAATAGAGAGTGTGAGTCTCTCTATTTATCACTTGTGAATTACATCACTTGCTCTCTCAAGTGTGGCGCACCTTTGGAGAAGGAAATACTTTGGCTTGACAGAAGACAGAAGGCTGCTGTTGTGTTGGGAGGTCATCTTACTGTTTTGGGATCACATCTTGTGGTGATACTATCTTAGAGGAAGTTGAGGGGTTTTCTCCATTTATGGTTTCCCCTCCTAAAATCTTTGTATCTCTTGTCTCTTGTGATGTGCTTATGTGATTGTTGTGCTTGTTATTCTCTTAGTGAAAAGATCTTAACATAATGCTAGCTTAAATGTTGAAAAACTAACATTCCCTAGCTCCACCCTACCACCCACTGTTTTTGTATGATCTTTAGATCTGCTTTACGACTCTTTCTGTCTCTGACTCTATTTTAGTCTCTAACTCCTATAGCTGCATTAAACTATATCACTGAGACAATTTCTCTCACTCATTATTCTGTCTATAAATACCCTCTAACATGTTTTATGTGAGTGCATCTCTTCATCGTTGCGCCTTTTCATTCTTAGATTGTGCCTCTTCATGAAGACTCAATTCTTCATTATAAGAATTGTTTAACTCTATTTAAGTTTATCAACATACCTTTCCGCAACGCAATTTTACCATAATTCCCTCTCCGCAATGATAATTCTTCACCAAAAATTCTTCCAATTTTTCCTTTCTACAACAGATCCTTTCCTCAACCATCCTGAGTTGTTTATCCATTGCAGACTCTTTCCTGTTTGTCGATCCAACACACAAATTTCCTTCTGTAATCATCTTTCCGCAATTTCCTTAGCTCTCCGTAATTGTCTTTCTACAACAACCTTTCTGCACCATCGATTTATTTGGACTATTTCTAGACCGTTGATCTGATGCAGATTGTGTATTTCAGATTGTGAAAGCGTGGTTTGAATTTTCTCAAAAGTTCCTTTTGCAACTACCTTTCCTCAAGGTACTTTCTGCAATGGTCTTTCTGCATTGTTTATTTCTTACGGACTCTTCCTAAACCGTTGATCCTAAGATCAGACGAGGATTGCAAATTGCAGTTTTTCCAAACTCCCTAAAAGTTATTCCACAAGATTTATTCCGTGTCGTCGATCTCATTCATATTCTTTCATGATCATCGATCTTAGATCAAATGCAGATTGTAGATTGCGAGTTTTCCAAAATCCTTAAAAGTGCTTCTGCAATTTGATTTTCCGCAAGATTTATTCTGCATCGTCAATCTTAGATCAAATGCGGATTGTGGATTGCGGTTTTTCCAAATTTCTTAAAATACTTCTGCAATCTTTCTTCTGCATCGTCGATATCTTGTAGAGTCTTTCACGACCATTGATCTTCTAGATTGTGGGTTACGGATTGCGAGTTCATAAAATCTCAAACGTTGCTTCCGCAATTCCGTTCCATAATTTTTCTTCTGCACCATCAATCATTTGCAGATGCTCTCTTGATCATTGATTTGCAATTAAATGTAGATTTGTGCTATAGTATTGTGGATCACCTTGCAGTCGTTGATCTCTTTAAGGATTCAATCCTAACCGTTGATCTGTGATCATTGTCGATCCTTTGCCTCTTGCATCGATCCTCTACCTCTTGCATCATGTTCAGTGGTTTTTTCATTGTTGAACTCCTTTGACATCAATTGGAAACTTTTTTTCAACAAAACCAACTTCTAAATTCAAAGTTAAAATCATGAAGGAGTCCCACGATTCACCAGCAACATGACATGTAGGATTTTTCAAATCTTACTATAATGCAAGAAGATATTTTTTTTGGAAAGGAATGCAAACAGATATCCAACAGTATGTGGCAGAATGCGCCAAATTCGAGAGGAAAAAAAAGAGAAAACATTTTAACCCCATGGTTACTTCACCCCCTCCACATTCCAAACCAAAAATGGGAAGAGATATCAATGGAGTTTATCGATGGGTTACCTCTGTCAAAAGGAAAGGGAAAAATATTTGTAGTGGTTGATCGATTAACCAAATTTGCACACTTCATGGAAATAAAAAAGATAGACGCGACAAAACAAATTGTAGATATATTCTACAAAAATACCTACAAACTACATGGATTCCCAAAATTCATTGTCAATGATAGAGATGCAAAATTTAACGAGAAATTTTGGACGAAATTTTTCAAATAAGTGGGTATGTCATTCAATATGAGCTCAACTTATCACCTCCAAACATATGGTTAGATTGAAGCCGTAATTAAATGTTTAGAATCCTATCTATGTTGTTTTGTAACAAACAAGCAAACCCACTGGTATCAATGATTACACCTAGCAGAATGGTGGTACAATTCAACATACTACACCTCTGTAAAAATGACCCCTTATTTGCATAAATAAACATAATTAATTAATAAACCTAATTTAACCTTTTTCCATCTTCTCCACGCTACCCAATTCCTCCCTGTTTAGATCTGGAAGCATCCCGGCTTCCATGAGAAGGTGAGAAAACATTCTATGCAAGACTTCAGCTGTGATCCACTTTTCCTGAGCTGGGGTTTGTCCTTGACGAGCCATGAGATAAGAAGTGTATACCTGCTGCCTTGTAGAACGGGTCTAGGTGTCTAGGAGAGTCTCTTTGGCCAAGGGGAGTTGGAAGTCTAGAATGTTGTTGACTGGATGAGTAATGATGACTGGTTCCTCCAATAGGGGGGGCTCAAACAACTTCAGATGATTGACATTAATGACCCAGTTTTGGTGGAAGATCCAATCTGTAAGCATTTTCTCCACTTTTGTCAAGGATACTATAAGGGCCATATCTTATTGGTAGGAGCTTGTGATGCTCGCCTTTGAAGCATTTTTTATCCAAGTGTAACCAGACTTTATCTCTAGGTTGAAGGTCAGGAACTTCCTTTGTTTGTCATGGCATTGCTTGGCCTAATATTGAGTTGCTTTTAGTGTTGTTGTGACTGCAGTGTGGCGTTGTGAAATTTGTTGTAGAAATCGTTGGGCTGATATTTGTTCCTTCTGTTGGTGCACGGTACCTCAAGGAGCTAAAGTGAGTGGGAGCTCTGCTGGAGATGCTGGTTGGAAGCCCAAGTAGACTTCAAAAGGAGAAAACCTGGTAAAGGAATGTGTGGCCTTGTTGTAGCTATGCTGAAGGATGTGCAAATAATTGTTCCATTGTTTGTTGTGTCCAAAGTGAGTTATAAGAGAATGAAACAAGACCCTGTTCACCACTTCTGTTTGGCCATCCATTTGAGGATGGAATGCTATGGAAAACTTGAGTTTGCACCCTAGTAGTGCCCAGATTGTCTTCCAAAATGTGCTTAGGAAGTGAGAATCTCTATCTGATATGATAGTGCTTGGTAGGCCAAAATTTGGCCAAACATGCCGGAAGTATAACTCTGTTGTTTGTGCTGCTATTGTAGTTTTTGTGCATGGAGTAAAAATTGCCATTTTGCTGAAGTGGCATACCACTACCCAGATTGCATCATGTTTCTTTTGGGTCGTTGGGAGTCCACTGAGAAAGTCCATGGAGATTGACTCCCAAGGTTGTGAAGGAAGAGGCAATGGCTAATATAAGCCATGTTTTCGGTTGGATGGCTTGGATTGGGAGCATAATGCACAAGCTCGGATAAATTTCTCAACTTGGGGCTGCATGGAAGGCCAATCGAAATGGCATTGCATATTTTGGATGGTCTTTGTGGTACCGAAGTGGCCACCATAGGCTGAAGCATGCACCTCCCTGATGAGCAAGAGGCATTCCTATGAATGTGGAACACATAGCAAATTGAATTTATAAAGCCAACCATCCCAGATAGTGTAGTCTAGGAAGGGGGTCTGATTGATCTCTGTGGGTCTGTGCAAGGCTATCCAAATCTTTTGAAAGTCCGGGTTAGTAGCATATTGGTCCTTCCATGTGTCATAGTTGGTACAATGCACCTCTAGAATGGAAAGGATTATAGTAGGTGGATGACTGAGCAAATCGGACATCTTATTCGAAGTGCCTTTCTTATATCAGATGACCAAGTGAAACTGTTGAATGTAGGAGGCCCATTTAAGGTGCCTTTGTTCCTGAATCTTTGACTGTGAATTGATGAAAATAAAAGGATGGTGGTCTATATGCAAGATGGTTTCTTTACCGAGCAAATAATGTCTCCATTGCTTGAGGGCTTGAACTAGGCTGTAAAACTCTTTGTCATAGGTGTTATAGTTCATTTTGGCCTAGGAAAGAGTTTCAGAGTGATAAGAAATGGGGTGGCCTCCCAGTTTAAGCATGGCCCCAATAGCATATTGTGAGGCATCAGACTCAATCTCAAAAGGTTGAGAGAGATCTGGTAGATGTAAAATTGGTGATGAGCATAGGGCTTCCTTGAGCTGAGTAAAATGACTAGTGGCTTCATTAGTCCAATTAAATGTTAAAGAACTATTAGAAAGCTGATGTAAAGGACGAGCAATATGAGAAAAGTGTAGAATGAACTTACGATAGAAATTTATACCACCCAGAAAGCTTTTCAGCTCACTCACTGAAGAAGGGAGTGGCCATTGCTTCAATGCTTTGATACTGGTTGGATCCGGTTGAATACCTTCCGAATTGACCACAAATCCTAGATATGGAACTGTATTCTGACGAAAATATGACTTCTTTTCTTTACCTGCAACTTGTTGGCTCGGAGGATTTGGAGAATTTGTCGGACATGCTGCATGTGTGCATCCCATGTATGGTTGAAGATGAGAATGTCATCTAAGTAGATGACCACCATGTAGCCCAAATGTGGTCTAAAAATGTCATTGACGAGCCTCATAAATGTTGTTGGAGCGTTGGTGAGGCTGAAGGGCATGACTTTCCATTCATAAAGACCAAATTTGGTCTTAAATGTTGTCTTCCATACATCATCTGGGTTCATTCGAACCTGGTGGTAACCAGCTGTCAGATCTAGTTTGGTGAACCATTTTGCTCCATGGAGGGTGTCGAGTAACTCCTTAATTCGGGGTAGTGGGTAATGGTTTTTTACAGTAGATTTATTGACGGCCTGGTAATCAGTGACAAGGCACATGTCTAGGGTATCTCGTTTGGGAATAAAAATGCAGGAGACGCGTAAGGAGAAGAAGAGGGTTGGATATGACCAGAGTTATTGAGTTCTATCAATTGTTTTTCCATTTCCTCCATTTCTGTGGGGGGAAACCGGTAAGTGGGGGAATTAGGTAAGGCAGATCCGAGGATGAGATGGATTGAATGGTCTATGTGCCTGGAGGGGGGGAGGCCTGTAGGAGGTTGAAGCACATCGGCAAATTCTCTGAGTAGGGGAGTCATGGCTATAGGAATAGGATGAGTGGTATTGTTTGGTGGTACAGGGTGCACCAAACACAGAGATATACACTGATTAAGTTGGACATGTGGGGTTTTCTCGGTAGTAGAAGGGGTTTTTGGTGTTGCTGTTGTTAATATATAGGTGTGGCCATCTTTTGAAAGATTATATTGGCGAGCTTTGGCTAGATAGATAGCATTTCTTTGTGATTGGTAGGGTATTCCTAATAGTAAATCTGAACAATCCAAGGGGGAAACATCACAGAGAACAGTGTCTTTGAATTGGTCTATAGCAAAGGTGACAAGGCATCGCTCAGATACTAAGAGACGGGGACCATCCTTTTGAACCCATATGAGCTGATAGGGGTGTGGATGCGGAGTAGTAACGAGGTTAAGGTGGTTGACTAGGGCTTGAGATACCAAATTCTTCTGGCTGCCATTGTCCGTAATTAGTAAGGCTAAAGAATTTTTGATTTGGTAATTATGAGGGAAAATTGGTTGGGTTGAGGAGTTTGAATCATCCTGGGTCATTAGGATCAAAGAAGGATCCACTTTGGTGGGATTGTCTAGAGCGACTTCTTCAGTGTCCTCTGTTGGTGCAATACTAATGAGCTATGTGAGTAAGGCTTTGTTGGTCTTTATATTTTGGAGGGTTTGACAATCTGAGGAGTTGTGTGAGGTATCCTTATGGAATGAACACCAAGGTGTTCTTGTATTTGTATGGCTAACAGGATTTTGAGGTTGAGTAGGTGGAAAACGAGCTGAAGAGTTGGAGATGGTTGTTTGAGAGGGAGGGGCATGAGGGTTGGGGCGGTATTGAGGAGTACGACCCCTAGGAGCAATCTTCCTTTCGATAGCCAATGCCCTCCTAAAAAATTTATCTAATGTTGGATTTTCGAACAACTCTACCTCTCTATGGAACTACATCAATAAACCAGTGATAAATTTAAGAATGAGTACCTCTTCTGGGTCTGGAATGTGGAGCTGTAGGCACAGTTTGCAAAAGAAGTCGATGTAACCTTGAATGCTTTGTGAAGGAAGTTTCCTGATTTGATGCCATCTCATCCATAGAGATTGTACATACCCTGGTGGGTAGAAGCGGGTTCTCAATGCATCAGAAAGTTGAGCCCAAGTTCTGATGGGTGTGGAGGATGAAGTTCCTAGAGAATTTCCAAGTTCCACCAAATGTGGTATTTTCTTGCTCAGTGTCCCACCAGGTTTGTGTAAGGCCTTCAAGTTGTAAGGAGGAAATTTGAAGCTTTCTCTCCTTAGTGAGTCTAGTGCATGTGTTAAAGTAGGTGGAGAGGCTACAGATCCATGAATCAACAGCTTCTCCATTGGTTTTCCCAACAAAACTAGGGAGTTGTATTCTAGTGTCCAAACAGAATGGGTCTGGATTGGTCTGTTTTTGCATCCTCAACAACTCATTGAGTACAGAAGCAAGATCTTGGACTAGATTTGAAGTATTGGAATCCGATTCTACTGCCAAGGGATCTCTTCAAGGAGGCATGGTGAGGCCAACTGAAGATCACAACCAACGTAGGTGATAAAAAAACCTGAAATAGAGCAAAGGAGCTATAGGTATACAGGGAGAGATCTGTATTGTTTTAGATATGTGAACCTCCTCTTTATTGTAGCTAAGATCTGTGTCACATCTGTGTGCCCTTAGGGTTATGAGATCTATGTATTCACTTGCATTCATCAACCTGGAGGCCGGTGAAATCTGGAATGTTTCATTAAAAATACCCCAAAAAAATTTAGAGCCCATAGTCAAGATCTTAAGGCTCTGATACCATTTGATCTGCTGCACACATATTTTCTAGGGTGCGATCAATGAAGCGTAGGCTGAACCGGAACTATTCCAGCTGAAGACAATGCTCAGCTTTGGGAGATGCACAGAGGTGAAAGGGAGTGCATAGGAGGTGTAGCTACGCGTGCCCTGGATGTGAGGAGGTGTTGACAGTGCAGCGTGATGGAGGAGATATGCTCATTTTCCCATGACATTGGAATATTTCAGCAAGAGCTTAGCATCAGTCTGGCCTGCTCCTACTTTCTTAGCAAATTCAGGTAAGATGAAGAAAACCTCCAGTGAGAGAGAGAGCCTATGGGGAAGGATAGATCTCTGTATGGGAGGTGATCACGGATGGATTGAAAGACTAGAGGCTGCCATGAATGAGGCGCTCTGGCTGCTTCATGCTAAACCCTAAAAACAAGACAAATAATCAAAAAGGGAAACATAGAGAGAGAGACATGTTTCAGCAAAAAAAAATAAGAAGACCTTTTTTATTAGGGAGCATCCTCTTATATAATGAGGAGCTTTATTATTTGCATAAATAAACATAATTAATTAATAAACCTAATTTAACCTTTTTCCATCTTCTCCACATTGCCCAATTTCCCATCGTCTTTGGTCCCCCTAGATGCCCTCTTCCCAGTAGTGATGAACCTTTATCTTACCTTCCTCCACCCCTCTAGCTCATATGTGCTACCAGCGGGGATCATTCCCTAATTTAGGGAGTTGATTCTATGAGTCATCCCAGAAATTGGCGTCATTCCCTGCCTTGACCTCCCAGAAACTATGCTCCTGGACTATATTTTGACTCGC
Source organism: Pseudotsuga menziesii (assembly GCA_001517045.1). NCBI lineage: Eukaryota > Viridiplantae > Streptophyta > Pinopsida > Pinales > Pinaceae > Pseudotsuga > Pseudotsuga menziesii. The sequence goes on along the minus strand of LPNX010409228.1, from coordinate 12,067 downwards.
CAAAGCCTTCATCCAGATGTGAGATCCTAGAGGTCCCTCATTGAATCTTATCAACTGGGTCCTGGGATGATCCCTCGCATACTCCATGTGCCAAATCCTAGCCCATGGTTCCTACATATAATTACACCATCTCCACCATATTTTAGCTCCTTGAATTTTCCCCATAACTTCAGGGTCACGTAGACCCAGACCACCTTTTTCCTTCGGGCGCATATTTTCTCCCAGATTACCAAAGAGAATTTGGCTTTTTCTTCTCTTCTTGCCCAAAGGAAGTTTCATTGAAAACTCCGAATCTCCTTGATAATGGTTTTGGGAGTTGAGAGAACAAAGAAAAGGTACACCGGCATAGCTTGGAGGACCAAATTTACCAAGACCAGTCTGCTTGGCAAGTTTAGGGGCTTGAGGACCCAACTTGATAACCTGCCCTTGATCCTATTAATGATATCTTGCCATGAAGTGTTTCTGATGATCCCTTTACCTAGAGGAACCCCCAGATACTTGGAAGGGACGAATTCTTTAGTGAAACCCAAAATCCTAACTATATTCATTTGAGTGATGGGTGTTGTGTTTAAGAAAAATACCTGAGATTTCGCAGCATTAACTACTAGCCTCGATGCCTTTGCAAAGAGTGTTAAACTCCTTTTGAAAGCGTGAACTTCTTGGACTGAAGGGTTCCCCATGAGCATCCTGTCATCCACGAATTGCTGGTGAGTCTCTTTTTCCATGCCTTCATGGAGCGAGAGTCCCTAGATACCCATCATTCCATCTGAGTTTGGATGAGTTTATTTAGGCCCTCCGCCATTAGGACAAATAGAAAATGGGAGAGTGGGTCTCCTTGACTTATCTCCCGGGTCAATGAAAATAGCTTAGTTAGAGAACCATTCAGCAAGATAGAAAAGAAAGCAGTGATGACCAAAGCCATGAACTACTCCACCCATTCTAAGTTAAAACCATATGCCCTCAGCATTTTCTCTAAGCATTTCCAGATAAGTTTGTCATAGGCCTTGGCTATGTCAAGCTTGATGAGCATCCCAGGCTGTCTAGTCCATTTCAAAGAATGGATGGTTTCATGGACTGCTATGATACCATCCATGATCTGTCTGCCCTCCACAAAACCTTACTGTTATGGACTGATCAGGCCCAGGAGTAGGGGTTTTAGTCGATTCGCGATCACCTTGGATATGATTTTATAAATCACATTACAAAGGGATATGGGTCTAAACTTACCTGGGGTGTCTGTTCCCTCCCCCTTCGATATCAATGATAGAAAAGTTGTATTAAAATATTTTAAGACCCCTTGCTTTCTCCTTGATTCCTCAACAATAGTCCAAACTTCCTCCTTGATCATATACCAGAATAAGTGGAAGAAGTTGGTTGTGAAACCATCCAGACTAAGGGCCTTCCCTTGGGCCATCTGGTTTACTGCCTCCTCCACCTCCTCCATGGAGATGGGTTTATTGAGCATCGCATTATCCTCACGGGTGACCTTCCTGGGGATGAGAGTAGTGATCCGAACAATGTACTGATCCCTATCATTGTTGTCCTCAGAAATGATTCCCTTAAAATAGCTCGTAAGGTCCTCCTCTACCTATCCTTTAGTCTCTAGCTGGGACCCATCGAACTTTTTGATTTTATGGATCTTCGAGCCTAATCTATTATGGATCACAGAGTTGTGGAAGAATTTAGAGTTCTTTTCTCCTTCCCGAAGCCATTTGACCCTATATTTTTGCTTCCAGTATATCTCTTCCTATCTTTCTCTGGGATCCAGTTGTATGAGAAGGTCTTTCTCCTTCTCTTTCATCCCCATGTCCCATCCTGATTCCATGCCCTTCTGCTGGATGAGGCCGATGTCCTAGAGGAGCCTTTTTTTGTCTTGAAAGATATTACCAAAGTCCTCCTTGTACCAAGTGCATATCTTTGCCTTCAACGCCTTGAGTTTATGCTGGAAGTTGTACATTCTGGTCCCCCCCGGGTTGTCCAACTCCTGCCACCATTGCTCCACCAGGATCTTAAATTCCTTATTCTCCATCTAGAATTGCTCGAAGCAGAAGGGCTTGCTATGGATGGCATTCATCTAGTCCCATTCAAGACTGATTGGCCAATGATCCGAGGCTTCTATTGGGAGGACACTCGCCCTCATTTCCCTAGCCCCCCTGATAATATTTTCTAATACCATGAATTTGTCTATCCATGAGCGACAAGGTGATGCCCTCCCCTCGTATTATTCCATGTGAACCACCCATCCCTTGTCTCCAGATCTTCTAGAGGGCTGTGGGATAGAATCTCCTTGAATTCCTCTTGGTACTTACCCAATACCCTCCTCCCCCCCTTCTTTTCCCTGAGAGAGGTGATGAAGTTGAAATCCCCACCAACAATCCAGTTCCCCTCCTAGGCCAGAGCACTCAACCATCTCAAATGATGGATGAAGGCCTATTTTTGGGGGAAGACACTAGGTCCATAAGTGTTGACCAGGGTTCATGTGGCCCCTAATCCTAAGAACTTGAATACCGCCATTAAAGAGAAATGATTGGCACGCCATTCCGAGAGTTCTATCATCCCTGGGTTTCATAGAATTTCCATTCCCCCCCCATACCTTCCGCATCTATTTCCATTGCACTACTGCCTTTCCAAATTTTTTGTCCCATTTTCATTCAGGTTTCATAACTACATTTAGTTTCTTGTAAGAATAGCACGTCTGGTTTTTCCTACTCAATCTTTCTACTTAGGGTTTTAATATTTCTCGGGTGGTTACACCCCCTAATATTCCAAGAGACTATCTTCACTGGGTAACCTTACTTACTTCAGAGAAGGCCTCCCTAATCATTGGGTACTAGCCTGATTCAATCAACTTGGCTCCAATTGTTGTGATCCTCTGCTTATTCGTCTTTCATCCTCACTTCAGGTCCTCTTCTAGAGACTTCCTCTTGCTCCCCTTGAAGACTTTCCGCATTCCTTCTCAATCACATCTAAGTCCAGTCCAGCTCTCCTAAATCCATATCTTCCACATTGTCCTCTTCCATTGCTTCCAACCGATTGTTTTCCTTAGATCCATCTGTGATCATCCTTATTTCTTCTACCTTTTCATTATTCTGACAAGCTTCCCCTTCACCCTCTTCCCTTAGGAGCTGAAAGGGATTCAAATTTTTTGGGGTTTTCTCGACCATATCCTTCGGTTGTTTTTTCCCACTGTTGTTCTTCCCTCATTTCCTACTCTTAACTTGCGTGAATCCATCATTGGCCTGCTTCTCTCCCCTTTCCTGATCTAAAACTGGCTTCTCCTGGTTCCCTTTTGGGAAGTTACTTCTGAAGTGACCATATTCATGGCAGATTTTGCATCGAAAAGGGAGTTGCTCATAGTCGACGATTTGCTGGATCAACTCCTCATCCTCCCAATTTAAGCTCACTGCCTCCGGGAGATCCCTTGACAATTCCATGTAGACATAGATTGGGGCATAGGTCGTGTACCTCTACTGCTTGGTTTGTTCAGCTACCTTCACAAATTCTCCTATCGAGTTTCCAATGTCTCTTAGGATTTCTAGATACCAGTATTCTCCTAGGAGGCCTACCAGCCAGATCCATACCGAAGCTACTATCAGATCCTCCGTTTCTGGGTTAAAATGTTCCTTCCAAGGTTGCAGATAAAGCCCCACCAAAAAAAAAGAAATAGGCCCCCCATTCCAGGACTAGGTCTCAGTCTTCCTGATTGAAAAAAATAATGATAAAGAATCCCCTTGCCCCCAAATGGAGATCATAGTGGCCCTTAGGCTTCCAGGTGCCTTGGATCCACAAGACCAGATCTTTTTCCTTCGGCCAGACTCCTACAAATTTCTTGATAAGGGTCTTTTCTTTCCACATCTCATCCCATGGATTGCTTCCGATCAGATCTGAACAGTAGGGATCTTCTAAGCCCTTGGGAGGAAACCTCCCTGGCCTGATCTTCACCCCCCATGTTCCTCCCTTCTCTCCATCTAGATCCCCATTGGCTCCTCCAATCCCACTAGTCGTATGGCCCCGGGAGGTCGTGCCATCCATGGCTACTCAAGGGGGGTTGCAGCCCACGCCCCGCCCCACGATGTGATCTATGCTTTTGCGCGCAATAGCTCTAGATCCCTCAAGGCTTTCCAAAAAACCCTAGCTCCACCCCTCAACCATTTGATCCCATGGGATCTCACCTACCCTTCATAAAGTTGTAAGTTTCTTATTGTGCAGCGATTTCCATTTCTTCATATGTAATGGTCATGTATGTATTGATTGTACACTGTTTTTGTTGAATATTGGGTCTATCATTCAAGATGATTACATATATTTGAAAGAGATTATAAACTATTTATCACTTCAAACTCTTTTATTTAGAGAGGACTCCACTTAGATACGCTTGATATGTAAAAAAATCAATCTATTTTTAAATGAAAAAAAAATGATTTCATAATAAAGAAAAAATTAAAATAATATATACATAAAATTAATTTATTAAATTAATAAATTAAAAATTAAAAAAATCAATAAAAATCAATCAAATTTAATCAATTTTTTTTCTCATCTTAATTTAACTTTCTCTTTACTTAAAAAAGAAAGGTAATTCTTGATCTCCTACATTTTTTTCAGTCTCCTCTGAGGTTGTTACTTCCACTCCACTCTTCCATATCAAAAGTTTGGTAGAACCACACATTTCTAATATATTCTTCAAAAGTTTGGAATTAATATTTTGGTTAAATAGTGATGACCAAGTATGGAATAATCTTTTGGTTAATGAGTGATGACCAAGTTTTAAGAGGACAGGTATCGCTATGATTTTCCTCATTCGGCGAAGCATCTTCCTTTGTTCACATTTCTTCATCTATACCTTCTACATAAGTGACTTGTCCCCTTCATGTGCTTATCTAGTTCATGTCTTTATCGTAATGCCCGTGAACCTTTGCCGAAAATAAAATAAGAATAAGTGGGTCGAGCAAAATTTTAGTTAATTGGTAGTATGGATATTTCATACATGTTAGTATTTACAGCATTTTATTTGTATTTTTTTACAAATTTTTTAACAATTAATTTTGCAATTATTGATCATTTTGACCAAGTGCTGGGAAACAAAGATTTATTATACATTTATTTTTTAAATTAATTATAACAATTAAATAAATTATATTAATTATTCTATATTTAAAATAAGTTATATTAACAAAATTAACTATAAGATTTAAATAAATGATATTAAAGGTTTAAAAAACTGCGTTTAAGATAAATGATAAGAGAACATTATTTCTTTCTATATTATTAAAAAAAATAATAACAATAAAATAATAACAATATTGAGAAATAATAACCACAAAAGATTTATATAATGATATGCAATAAATAAATTATTAAGAAAATCAAAGAATCATTAATTAAAATTTTAAAATTAAAAATTTATAGAAGAATAAATTAAACATTTTGAATTTTAAGCTAACCATTTGCAAGTT
>LPNX010409176.1:7956-43770 GCA_001517045.1 Pseudotsuga menziesii | reverse complement strand
TATATGAATGTATTTGACATAGATATTCCATATCTAAATATTGTAGGTCTTCAAACAAAGGGTAAATTTGCATGTCCAGTTTGTGGTCCTAAGATAAAATCTCATCGTTCAAAAAAATTAAGAAATGAGGTGTTTGATGAGTATAGGCATTTCCTCTCTAAGAATCATAGGTATAGAACAAGTAAAAAAAATCTTTTCAATGGGAAGTAGGAGACTGCATTAAAACCACAGAGAATGACACCTCACCTTTGGAAGATGCAATACAATAGAAATCATCATCATGGTACGTATGGATCATCGTATATGAATTGTTATGTATTTTAATTTTTATTGTAAGTTGTTTACTGTAGTGTCCATATTTGATTTATGATGTAATTTATTTATAAACTAATATTCATGTTGTCCATCGTGATCATGAAGGCATTAATGGGCTCCCACGAGGAATGAAAAGTTATCCTAGTTAATTCAGCAGGTTGCCCTACTATGAGCACCTACAAATTGCTCATTTGTTTGATATAATGCATATTGGAAAGAATGTTACTGAAACCTTATGGAAACTACTAGAGCTACGGAGGAAGAAAGATAAAGTTGTGAAAGCTTGCAAAGACATTCAATAAAGCAACCATGCAATGAAAGACGTCATCCAATTTCATACCAACAGAGAACAAGTTAATATAAACTCAATTCCATGGATGTTTACAGAGTAACAAAGCAATGTTGTCAAAGAAGTAATGCGGAAAATTAAATTTCCCACTAGATTTTGTGCGAACTTGAAGAATATCATAACCAAAAAAGGTGATTTTGTGGAGGTCAAAACACATTATTGGCATGTCTTCATCAAGGTAATTATTATTGTTATGTCCATATAATATTTTTTTTCATTTTACTGTGTATATTTTTTTTTCTTGTTTGTATAGTCTTTGTTTAATAAATGGCATGGTTTGTATATTGATACAGTATTTTCTACCTCTCTCTCTCCCAGACAACTTCGACAACAATGTCAAACAAGTTATATATAATCTTGGTAAATACATGAGGTAACTAGTGATTACTTGCATGTGCTTAGTGTTTCTTTAATTCTCCGTATAATTTATATTTTTTTTTTGTGCACTATTTCAACATATATTGTAATTTAATTTTTATTTTTGTTAAATATCGTTATTGGTTTGCGTCACTTGTATATGGTTGACATCTAAAGAAATCCATAAAGAAGATATAAAGTATTGGAGGAGAGAAATTCCTCGTCTCATGTGTGAAATGCAGAAGCATCTACCATCAGCATTTTTCAATGCACAGGAACACTACCTCATACACCAAGTTGAGGAGATTGAGTTGTGTGGACCTATGCACTCAAGGTCCATGTGGATGGTTGAGAGGCACTTGAAATTTATGAAGGGTTTGGTGAGACAACGATCACATGCTGAGGTTTCTATGATGGAAGGATATACGGTATACCAAAACATGTTGTATGCTAGTGAATATCTTCCTATTTTAGCGTCAAAGCTTAATTTACGTTGCATTTGTGATCCGGACTCCAATAACAAATTTGAAGGAGATCAACTGAAGGGGAAAGGTAGATTGAGTAAGATGAAAGGTAATTATTAGATAGTGGATGTTTATTGTATCATTCATATTCTAATTTTATTTTATAGTCATAATTGCTTCAATTAAGAGCATATACTTTGTTCAGGAGATTTACACCTTTCTTTCATTTTAATGGTTATTGTCATTAAATAGTTGGTCGAGAATGGGATGCAATTCATTTATACATCGCAAACAATCTTGACTGGATGAAGGTATGGATTGAATGATGTGAACAATCGGGTAATGGAATATCATGGGAAGGTGTGGCTTCATTGGTAAAAGCAGCACATCGCAATGGAGATAGAAATCTAATAGAAAGGGAAATTGATTTGGCATATGGTGTAAAAGATAAAATGGAAAGCATATAATTAATCAATCCCTCTAAATATTTTATTTTTCAAATTACATTTTGACGTACATGTTCTTCTTTTCCATGTATTGCTGCATAAGGACTGAATGGTTGTGTAATCTTTTTGTGTATTGCCTATTGCAGGTAAAACACCATAAGGCTATGGTCTGCAATGGAGGTAGATATTGGATCAAAAAATTGGATGAAACAAACAAAACATCAGATTCTAGGATATCTGCTATCTTTGAGGCTACCAATATTTCATCTATAACTGATATACATCTAGAAGTCTCAGAAAATCGATACTATGGGTATTTGGAAGAATATTATACAGTGTGACTTTAAATCCTTTAAGGTAGTTCTATTCGTTGTCAAATGGTACAGGTTACGATTGAATCAACATGATCCCGATAGAACTATTATTGAACATGATAGTGGATTTACCATGGTAAACACAAGGTTGTTTGAGCCTGGAACAGAACCCTATGCTCTTCCAAGACAATGTGAACAAGTATTTTACTTAGAGGTTCTAGGTAAAGCGGGCTGGTCATTTGTTGTGAGACACGATCCAAGGGGAAGGCTGGTAAAGTATAACCTAAATGATGCTAATGAAGAGGTTTCTATGGAAGAAGGATACAATGATGCAGAGCATGATCAACATGAGTTAGATGATGATGATGATGCAGCAGAAGATGTACTCCAAGAAACAGTTGAATCCGATGATGTAGCAAACAATGCTGATGAAAGCTATACCAATGATGACACGATGAGAATAACCGATGATGATGACAATGATGATATTTCCAACCCTTACAATGTTGAATCTGGATCTGATGATATAGATGATGACTTCGATGAAGAAGATGATGACATGGATGAATTAGAAGACAATGAAATATAATTAATGAAAGGTAAATATGAAAGGTAAATATCATCTTCACTGTCTATAGCATCGTCATCATCTTCATCATCATCATCATCATCATCTTCATCATCGTCATCGTCATCATCATCGTCATCGTCATCGTCATCGTCATCATTTTCGTCATCGTCTTCATCATCATCATATCATCATTGTCATATCCTCACCATCCTCATCATCATCATGAACATCATCATCATCATCATCATCTTCATCATCATCAACATCATATTCAGCATCATCTTCATCATCATCTTCATCATCATCATCATCATCATCATCATCATCATCATCTTCTTCATCACACATCGTCATCGTCATCATCATCAGCATGTGGTTCATCATCGTCATCATCCTCACCATCCTCATCATCATCATTATCATCATGCTCATCATCATCATCATCATCATCATCATCATCATATTCATCATCATCTTCATCATCATCATCATCATCTTCATGAACATCATCATCATGTGGTTCATCATTGTCATCATCCTCACCATCCTCATCATCATCATGAACATCATCATCATCATCATCATCTTCATCATCATCAACATCATATTCATCATCATCATCATATTCATCATCATCTTCATCATCATCATCATGATCATCTTCATCATCATCAACGTCATTACACACATCATCATCATTATCATCATCATCATCAACATCATCATCACACACACACACATCATCATCATCATCATCATCATCATCATCATTAACATCGTCATCATCACACATCATCACCTTCATCACACATCGTCATCATCATCATGCGCTTCATCATCGTCATCATCCTCAACATCCTTATCATCATCATGAACATCATCATCATCATCATCATGTTCATCATCATCAACATCATCTTCATCATCATCATCATCATCATCTTCATGAACATCATCATCATGTGGTTCATCATCATCATCATCCTCACCATCCTCATCATCATCATGAACATCAACATCATCATCATCATCATCTTCATCATCATCATCATCATCATCATCTTCATCATCATCAACATCATCTTCATCATCATCATCATCATCATCTTCATCATCATCAACATCATCATTAGCATTTTCATCATTTCATATGATATCAAGATGGTCATCACAATCATCATCATCATTATCGTCATCTTCATCATCATCATCTTCATCTTCATCATCATCATCATCTTCATCCTCATAATCAGCATCCTCATCTTCATCATCATCATCATCATCATCATCATCATAATGATCGGCGTCATGGATAACATCATCACCATCAATGACATCCTCATCCTCATCATCATAGATTCACTACACACATAAAGACTCACATAGTTACACCCCCCTCTTTGTATATAAAAAAAAAAACCATAGTATACATATATAAATAAAACATAGTATGTATATATAAATAAATAAAATAAAGCATAAATAAATTAATTAATTAAAACATAAAACAATATATATAAATAACTATAAAACAATTATTTATAATACATATATATAAATAAAATAAAATAAAAACATAAAACCACAAAAAAACACTAACAATGGCACGCTATTTTCCTTTCAGCTTCACGAGAAAGCTTCTTCTATGCATCTCATCGGGTGCTTGTGTTTAGTGATCACGAGAAAGATTCTTCCTCTATGTTGTGCATCTCGTCGGGTGCTTGCCGTTCAGTGATCAAGGGTTGATCTGCGCAACTTGGATGGAGAACAATATCAGTGGGAGCAACTATTTGGACACTGGGAGAAATGATTTGGACCAACCACGAAGACTAAGGAGAGTGGATTGTGGTTTTGTAGTAGACAAGGATGCCAATTGTCAGTCGAGACAATTCATCCAAAAATTGTGAGTATCGTGCCCTAATTCATGTCAATTTTTAATTTTTTAAGATAGTCCTGCAAATCTCTAGGGTTTCTTAGCCAATAGAGGAAAGGCAGAGGCTATTAGAGCAGGCTTAGACCTTGTGCAGGGTTGGTACGTTTCAATCCCACCTTCTCAATATAGGCTTTTGATAAAGAAAACCCCCATTTTTATGGGGTCGGATGGTCCCCACTCTCTCGTCCAGTGGTGATGTGTTCCTTCTCACTCGGTTCTGGTGAATGGGATCTTGTGTGGGTGATCAATTAGACACCTCATTTATATACCTTGCCTACTTGATTACTTTACTTTTTCCAACAACCCAAAGAGTCTCATTTTTCTCTTGATGTTTTATTTCTTGAGAAAAATGGTGACTTGATTCCATGGCCGTGGCAATGACTGTAATGTTATCCCCCTTCATGTTGTTTGAATTTGCTCCCCTTCCCTTAAAAACTCCTGTATTGCTGTAGTAGTGGGGGTTCGACATCCGAACCAAGCTCATCCCTCCTGAGGAAGACCAATGACCTCAGTGACTATGGCTTCAGAGACTTCAATATGCAATCCCCAAACCTCTGAGTGGGTTTCTGTAAGATTCAAGGTGAATTGTAAAACTGCTTCATGATGAAATCCATTCAGGTGTTGGAAAAATTCAGTCCAACCCGTAGCTTGAAAAATGGAAAAAAATTCAGCATTTCTTGTGAGTTCTCACGTGTTTGAAGGTTCATAGCGAGCTGGAATACCCATGTTTCTATCTTCAGAAGTATATTGCAATCCAACAGATTACAGATTCCGACAATGGAGGTTACAGCACAGAGTATGCATGAACAACTAAGAGGGGAGTTAGGCAAATTCAGAAAGTTTAAGTGCATTGGATTATTTGAAATTTTATCCTGAATTGGGAAAGGTGGCGGTTATTAGGTAGCATAATTAGTCATTACGTCGCATGAGCAGAGAGTTAACGATGCAATAATGGGCATAAAAAGGGAGGTATGATTGATATTGTCAAATCATATCGATACTTAATCAAGTAGTTAATCAAAGCCATACCTTCAAAAATGCACGATGGATGTCCTTTAGAGAGTAATAGAATGTGTGATTGCAGTCGTTGTGAAAGCTATACTCGTGCGATGTGCAGTCATTAAATGTGATCATTATTACAGGGGTGCTGTAATAACCTTTTCCACCAGTGAACCAAAACCATCATGTTAAAATGGTAGGAAACATGATGAGTATGAGATTATGAGTCAAATTGCCAACATCAAGAATCGAAGCCATATCTGAGGGAGTTGTTATATTGCAAAAATATCTGCCAATAACACAAAAGTCACAGCCACAGGCCATAAAGAAATCAAAGTAGAGGCGTAGCCTTGAATGATAGAAAAATCATCCAAATGTAGTGGAGTTACAACTGCCCAAAAATATGTCGCAGCTACTGGAAAAGGGTGTCACAACTGCCGGAAAAGGGTGTCGCAGCTACTGGAAAAGATGTCACAGCTGTGGGAAAAGGATAAAAGAATGTTAAACAGACGAAAATTGATTGTGTTGTAGCTGTGCGAAACAAAATTTATGGGCAAAAGTAAAACAGGGTCGTAGCTATGGAAATGGAAGAAGGAGGAGTTTCATGGTGTTGCAGCTGCCGGAAAAAGGGTGTCGCAGCTGCTGAAAAAAGGTGTCGCAGCTACCGGAAAAAGGGTGTCGCAGCTACCAGAAAAAGGGTGTTGCAGCTGTGACAGATTTATTGAAGGGGAAAGAAAAAAATTTGGTGCAGGAAGTTACAGAGGAATGATTTTGGTCGCCAGGCCCAATAATGACCGCCACTCTAAGGTGCTTTCCTGCACAATTTATAAAAACGGATCAAGTGCAAAAGAAAAACATAACAATAACAGAAAAAAAAAACAATTTATTTATGTACAAAGATCCATATACAATTTACAGTGATTAATTATGGATTGATAGGGGCAGAGAAAAATTCCTGCCCTTATGCTAACTGGTAGCCTGGATCAGTTGCAATTTGTGAGATAAATGAATCTTTTGAAATGGGCTTATGGTACAGTCACAACCTGTGACCATCAGCAAATAATGGTGCGTGGTTCTCATTGATGGTTACCAGGATGATTGTACCATTATCAAATACTCTGTCCACTAGGTATGGCCCCAGCCGTCTTGTGCATAGTTTACCCTTGAAATCTCTTTTGAATCTAGAATTGTATAATAGTGCCTAGTCTCCCTAGTCTCCCTCATAGAAGACCTTCTTTTTGATGAATCGGTCATGCCAATTGGATCTCTATTGCTGAATTCACACTGTCTGGTCCATGGTAGCCAATCGGTTCTTGTCCAGTTCATTCAATTGGTTCAATCTCCTCTTCTGGGATTCAGTTACATCTAGGTTTACCTCTGTGGCTATATTCAAAGTCTTAATTTCAAATTCAATTGGGAAGATGACACTTTTCCAATACACTAAGTCGTAAGGAGAGAGACCTGTAGTGTTACGCCAAGTGGTGCAATATTCCCATAATGCTTCTGGAAGTCTATCAGCCCAATCTCTACGATGGCTCTTGACCGTCTTGGTAAGGATAGCTTCAATGACTTTGTTAGTGCTTTCCACCTGGCCATTGGCTTGGGGATGGTAAGTTGAAGCTACCCAATGCTGAATATGGTACTTCCATAGCAGAGCTTCAAATTGATGCGACACAAACTGCGGTCCTCCATCGGTAACAACTTCCTTAGGTACCCCAAAATGGGTAAAGATTTCACTATACAGGAAATCAATCACAGCCTGGTCGTTAGCTTTCGCTAGAGCCAGAGCTTCTACCCATTTCTTCATGTAGTTGGTACAGAACAAGATGTAGGCTTTCTGCTTAGAATGAGGGCTGATAGGAGCAACAAAATCTAAATCCCACCTATCAAAGGGTTCAACCACTGATTTTGGTTGCAGAGGCATTTGATCTAATCTATTGGGCTCACCCATCCTTTGGCAGCTATCACAAGATTGGACATATCTTTTTGCATCCCTGAAAAGGGTCGGCCAATAGTATCCCATTCTCAATGCTTTGTGTCCTGTTCTTCTGTCTACAAAATTTCCCCCACAGGACTCATCATGGCAGGCCTTCAGTATATGGAATATTTCATCTTCTCTCACACATCTTCTAATCTCAATATCAGGGCCTGTGTAAAAGAGATGACTATTTACCCAACAATACCTGGAAATTTGCTAAATAATTTTCCTCTTTTCTCTTTTGGACATATGTGCCAAAAGCTTCCCTGCAGCCAAGTAATTAGCAACATCTGCATACCAAGGGGAGTGAGCTGAAACTGCGAATAAGTGTTCATCTAGAAAAGAGTCCTCAACAGGCAAATTATCATCACTGTTAGTGAAACGAGATAAGAAATCAGCGACTACATTTTATTTTCCAGGTTTATCTATGATGGTAATATCAAATTCTTGTAATAATAAGAGCCATCTAGTCACTCTGGCATTAGTAACAGGTTTATTCATTAGATATTTAATGGCAGAGTGGTCAGTGTGCACAAATGTAGGATATCTAGTAATATAATGTTGAAATTTGTTAATGGAGTAAACAATAGCTAAGAACTCCTTCTCAGTGACAGTATAATTAAGTTCAGCAGGGGCTAAGTTTTTACTAATATAATAAATTGCATAAGGTACTTGACCATCCTGCTGTCCTAAAACTACTCCAATAGCAGTATCAGAAGCATCTGAAGAAATGTGGAAGGGTAGGGTCCAATTGGGTCCTCTTAAGATAGGAGTTGTGGACAACTTCTCCTTAAGCTTAACAAATGTTGTTTGGCATGCTTCATTACAAACAAATTGCACACCCTTCATTAATAATGAAAACAAAGGAGAGGCAAGTTTGGAAAAGTTTTCTATAAGTCTTTGGTAATATCCAGCATGTTCTAAGAAACTTCGCACTTTTTTTTGAGTTGAAGGAGTAGGTATATTTTTTATTACCTTGATTTTTGAGGGATCCACCTGAATTCCATCAGCAGAGATGAAATGCCCCAATAATAATATTTAACTCATAATCATATGGAACTTTTCAATGCTTAAAGAGAGCTGGGTCTGTTCACAGCGAGTTAAAACCTTTTTCAAATTTTCTAGTGCTTCTTCAAAATCCTTGCCATAAGGAGTAAAATCATCCATAAAAATTTCCATACTATCATTAAATATTTTGAAAATATTCTGATTACAGCTCTTTGAAATGTTTTTGGTGCATTACATAAACCAAAGGGAAGCACTCTGTAAGCAAACGTTCCCTAGGGACAAGTAAAGGTAGTTTTATCTTGGCCTTCAGGAGCAATTTGAATCTGATTGTACCCGCTAAACCCATCCAAGAAGGAGAAGAAATTCTTCCCTGATAAGGTGTTGAGTACTTGATCGATAAAAGGCAAGGGAAAATTGTCTTTTTGTGTTGCTTTGTTCAGCTCCCTATAGTCCACACAGACTCTCCATTTACCATTTTTCTTGGGTACAATTACGAGTGGAGACACCCACTCGCTGTCTGAAATAGGATTTATAAATCCTGCTTCCAAGAGTTTCTGAATTTATTCCTTCACTATGTCCCTAAGATTGGGGTTCATTCATCGTTGAGGCTGGCACATAGGTTAGGAGTCACTTTTAATATAAATATGATGGGTGCACAGGTTAGAGGGAATACCCCTCATGTCTGTGTACTCCCAAGCAAATGCCCCCTTGTGTTCTTTTAAGAGACTAATCAGGCACTTCTGTTCATCTAAGGAGAGGATGGGGTTAATATTTAGGGTTTTTCCAGACTCTACCTCGATAGGAATACTTTTTGAATTTTTCAATACTGGGATTATATGTGGGTCACTGACTAGTGCTTCTTCTGTGAGATTTTCTTGTTCTTCCTCACCTAGAGTAATGTTCAATATTTGATAAATTTATTTATTCACCGAAGTAGGTTCAATGATGAATTTATTAATGGAATCATCTTCAGTTTCATCCTTAAAGGTTAAATCCTTCCCTATAGTTAATAATGGTTAAACGCCCTCTTCTTCCTCTGGCTCCATCCATAAAGAAGTTTCAACTTCTAGGCTCAGCTGAGCTGGAGGATAGAGAGTGAGGTTCTTTGTCTTGGTGCCATCTGATATGGTCATAGAACCAGATCGATAGTTGATGCAAGCATCAGCTGTCGCTAACCAAGGCCTTCCTAGGATCAGTGGGTGTCCTCCTAGCTACAACTTAGGTTGTAAAACCAAGAAGTCAGCAGGGTACTCCCAAGAATCAACTGACATGACGAGATCATCCAAAGTTCCTTTAGGTTTAATGCTGGATCTATATGCCAGTTCTAAAATAGTGGGGGTTGGTATAATATTAGTGAGCCCAAGTTTTCTTATAGTTTCAATCGTCATGACATTAATCGCTGCTCCTAAATCTACCAATATGTTGGGTATATGTGTATGCCCAATCTGTGTTTTTCCTGTTATTAATGTAGATAATTTACCTATGACATGAACAATGGGAGGATCTATGGGTTTCCTTCCTGGTTTCCTTGTGCACAGATCCCAAACAGTTCTAGCATAGATAGGTACATCTTGAAGAGCTTGAAGGAGGGGAATTTTAACATAAAGATTCTTTAACTCTCCTAAGAGGTTAAACTGAGGTTGTCCCACTACCTTTGGTAGCATTAATCTCTCAGGGTACGGTGGTTGCCTAATCAGCTGGGTAGGTTGTGTGTCGCTAGATATATCATTCTATGTTTCAGCTGACCCATTAGTGGGATGTTCAGCATCTTCAATGATGGGGGTTGTATTAGATAGATGTTGTGGATTCACCCTTTCTTCGTGTACAGGGGATGGAACATCTTCAATGATTACAAGATCTACTACCTTTCCTAATCGTAAGCGAATATCATTTCAAGGCATAGGAGACAGGGAGTAGGCATGCATGTTGACAGTCTCAAATTGATGGATTGTTTTATTTTTTGGGTTAGGATTAGGTTGAGCAGGCAGCTGAGGTCGTATCGACATATTAGGGGTAGCATTGTTCTGCAACTGTAGCTGTGACTGCTGATGAGGATATTTAGGATATTGAGGAGGGTATGGTTGCTATTTATGTAGAAGTTGTTGAGGAAACTGGTTCCCTGGATGGAAATTCCTCCATCCAAGAGACCAAGAAGTTGGTTGGTGTGGTGGTTGTGGTGGTTGTACCCAGGGATTCCAGGAGTTATAATTTTGCATTGAAGGTTGAGAGGGGTTCCATTGAGAATAAGATGAAGGGAATTGTGTATTCACGTTCTGCATATTATTCCAATTATTCATGTTATTCAAAAATGGAAATGAGTCTGTAGTCATACCTTGATTTCGAGGCTGCCAGGGCTTCTTTTGTGCAATGACATAGGTCGGTTCCACCTCTGGAGTTGACGCCTATAGAACAGCCTTCACTTGGGGAAGTGATAGGAATTCTTTTGTGTCGTGGTTCAGCTCACACATCTAACACACTTCTACCTTGTCGAGTGGGCACTCCTTCAGAGGGTAGTTCTTTCTACATCGAGGACAAAACACACCTAGTGTGATATCCTCTACTGCCTATTTTTGGTTTTCCCTAAGGACGTTGATTTCCAAGGAGATAGAGCTCATCATTTTTGTTTTGAAATTTTCAAGGAGGTTGCCTATCTTTGCACGGGTGGCTCCTCCATTAGATGAATTCTTAGTTCTGTCGAAGACATCACGTTCTAGCTTCGTTTGTCCCACCTGTTATTCCTATAAGATCCCCTAGAGTACCTTTTACATAATTCCACAATTTTCTCGAAAGACTTATTGGAGATATCCCCCTTTCCTAACAGGTTGAACATATCTAGGCAATCATCCCTAATCCCATGAAGCAGGATTATCTTGAGCACATCTAACCCCATGTTTGTCTGTCCATCTCTTTGCACATTGTATAAAAGCCTCTCAACAAAATCTTCCATACTTTCATCCTCCTTCTGTACTATTTTAAACAGTTCTTCTCTCTTGTCCTTGGTTTTGCAATATTCCTGATATTTTTCCAAGAACACCTATTTCATCCTGTCCCAATTAGTAACAGTTCCGACTCCTAGGATCATGAACCAGTGTAATGCATTGTCCTTCAGAGTGGCAGGGAAGAGCTTTAGCTTTTGTGCATCGGTGATGTAGTCATAGCTGTGACAGATGATATCAAATTGGAAAAGAAATTCATCTGGATCCTCTGTCGCTTTTCCATGAAAGCGAGGCAACACCAATGGCGATATATTTTTCATAGGGGCTGTCCCTTTTAGCTGTTGAATTGGGAATTGAAGTGTAGCCACTATCCCTTTAGGTAGGGAATGATATTCATGATGATGGTTTTCTCCCATTACCTCTTCCTCGTCACATTCGTGTATGTTACTCATTCCTTCTTCTGTTTTATCCTCTTAGTTCTTCTCTTCATCCTTCCACCGATCAACAAATTTCTGATGGAACTGTGTCCAATCCTCTTCAGTTACAACCTTTCCATAAATGTGATAGATTGGACCTCGATTAGCAGATCCTGCTGTACTAACTTTGTCCTCTTCTGCAGGGGTATTTGAGGGTGTTGCAGCTACTTATGTGTTCTCCACTGTGGATCCTGATGCTAGCACCCTAGGATTGGAAGGGCTTCTTCTGATAGGTGTTTCCTGATAGCGAGCCCTGGTAGAAGAATCAGTTCTGTCAACCATATCATCAATGAATGTTCTTCTGCCCAATTCTGGACCTTGACCATGACCTTGACCACCTGCATTGTTAATATTTTGCGGGGTTTTGGGATATGTAAGATGATCACGCTTTACCCTTCTTGTATTCATACAACCCAAATCATTCCACCGAAAAACTAAAAGAGACTGAATAGAAACAATTACAGGATGCAACTATGATAGTGTTTAATATTTATCTTCTCCGGAAATGGCGCCAAAATGTTGGGCACCCAATATGCAAGTTAATTACAGATAACATATGGAGTGTGCAATATTTATTGTCAACCCAGGGAAGTACTTTATTTCAAGGATAACACGCACAATATATTATTAAACACTGAGTTGTTGTAAGTAACCAATCCTATTCTCTGTTCAGCTATGCTCATCCCAAGAATCCACTTAATCTGTTTTACCTTCTAAAGAATATAGTCACAATAACCTTCGGCTATTCTTGACCTAGAAATTGAAAGATTCATGAAATCACATCTAGATTACTTTTGTAGAAAATGAGATCCTGTTTACCAAATCATCTAATGATTTACCCAACCATCTTAATCTGATTATTCTAGAAATCCAAAAGACATGAATTGAGTTTAGCTAGTCTAGGAATTCATAGTACAGAAATTGAGTTCAACTATCCTATGAATTCAAAGTACAGGAATGAAATTCTGCAACCATAAAAGCAAGGAACAAACTGTAAGGATTCATGGAAACAACAATTAAAAGATCTAAGGATGAACAGGGTTGTTACAACTACCACGCAATTGCATAAGGAATAATTACCTACTCAGTCAACTGTCACACCATGCCACTACAGATTTCCAAGAGATGCAATTAATAACACACTGTAAATCCACAAACAACTGTTACAACTTCCTATGAAGAAATAAAATTAACATAACATCACACGATAGAATAATTAAAATTCCTAGTTTAACTCAGCAATCCCTATGGGAAGGCGGGCCCAGCCTTCACACAGAGATGTTGGATATAACGCACGTTAAAACCCTTAGATCTGAAGTAACTCCTTGTATTAAAAAGGTAGATTAATTAGACAACTCTCAGTTGTAGCTAATACAATGAATTGGTTAGGGGTTCAACCCTTGGCTTAGAACAATTCTCCATATTTATACAATGTAAATCATAAAATCCTATCCCTATTATTGGGAAGCAATGAAGATCTCTAATCTTCAGGCGCCCTAAATTACAACAGCTGTTACAACGGTGGCAGGATGAAAGATAGGAAATATAGGGAAACTTTTAATTGACCCAAAAATAATGATATCCTCATATCACAACTATACACGAGCAGTAGTTCACTGTTGACCTCCAAATCTGTCGCATTCTGTTGCAACTATCTTTGTACAACTTTTCCTGGAATAATATACTGGGACTGCATTCTTTGGGCAATGGTAGGATGGATGGCGATCAGCTTAAGTGATGAATGCCCATCCTTTTCTTAGCATGTTCATCCCACTATACCTGCAGTCTCTATATCTCAAAATACCTTTATAAACCATCATATGTTATCATATTGAGAGATATAGAGCCTTAATTACCACAATCATAAGTATTAATAAAACAAGACAATAACCAATCATACCTTGGTGACTTGAGGAACAGAGTGAGGGGAAAACATCTGCTTAGCCTACTCAATAGGGTAGGATAAAGCAAAAAGAGGTGAATAAGAATGGTAAAAAAGGGGCCATTTATGGGCCCAACAGGGAGGTTTAGAGAAGGATTCAAGTTCCACCATAGCCACGATAGATAGAGTTTTTCTGCTCACATGTATGCTCGTTTCGGTGGAGAAGGATGAAAATCGGTCACTGCCCCGAGTAGGATTGTCGAGCTATATTTTGTTATAAGCAAGAAACTAGAACCTAACCCCTAGATCATTCAAGATCATTATAAAATACCTAGGTTAGAAAGAAACTTGAACCTAACCTAGTATTTTCCAAATTATAGCGACAATAGGGGTTTGCCAGAATTCTGCCAAATGTTATGGATTTCTTCTTTAAGGTGTTTTATTATAGAAACCTTATATTAGAAAGAAACTCGAACATAACCTAGTAATTCCCAAGCTCTAAACACCATGAGAACTTGGACTATACAATATATTTTCATTAAGTGATTGACTGAAGTAATCCGCTTACAATAACTATTTTTTCAAAATATTAAATTTTTTTCTACATACCTGTAAATATCATCATCAAACAAAACTGTCCATGAGGACAGAGTTCAAGAACTCTATCCACATGAACTATATCTCACAAAAGATAACAAGTGTTTAGCCAAGCAATAGTGAATATTGGTGGTATTATGCTTCACAAGTTTGCGATGTTGCAACCTAATGAAACATAATACCATGAATCGTCACCATTATTAGCCAACACTTATTAGCTATTTTAGAGTTAGTGAATTGAAAGTGGCTAAGTTAATGAAAAAAAGAAAGGTAATAAGTTTGACTAAATAAACTATTTTGATAATTGTACCTACATATTCTACTACATGCATTTCTTGCATGCCTCACATATCTCGACGTACTATCAAAATTATTATTATTGGTATGTGTACCTTCTCTCACTGACAGTCTTCTTCCTATTTATTCTCCAAAACAACTATATTATAGGGCCTTTTGGCACTGCATTGTTTTGCATGCAACTTTTATTTTGTCAATCTAGCATAACTAAAGCATCGAACCTACAAACATACTATTAAAACAATAGAATATTAGTTTGGGATACTATATTTTTCCATTCTATGATCCAGTACCTTTTGTAATACCTTCAACCCTTCAAAAGATAGGGGATAAGAGAAGGTATATGTGGTACCTAACAAGGAGAACCTAGATAATGCTTATAAACGAGTCATTAATGGTGATTATAAAAAATAGTTTCACCTTTGAATTGCTTCAATAGCCTATAAATAGTAAAGAATCCCTACTCTAGAAATATAATTTCAAGAAATAAAACACACCATAACCCACACGTAATTTGATAAATGAATGGAAATAATTATCAATGGGCAATAATAATAATAAAAATATACCCATAGATCTTAGTTTAGGGATGTATTGAGGTTTATACCACATATTTGATAGTGTATGCATCCAATACTCAAAGGACCTTTGGGTAGGCAGAACAGGGCATCAATTCATCCTCCATTGGAGTCCTTCAACCATTAATCTCGCTCCCCCTCATTCATAGCTCTCAAAATATTTACTTTGGGAACAAAGTACTTATACAATTCAATGAAAGCCATCAGCTATGCAAGATGTTGAAAGTAAGGATATTGTTTCATGTTTCACTTCTGTTGTCAAAAGGAATACCGATAAGTTAGGAAGTACCAAAGCTAGTCATTATGTGTGCGTGGACTTAATGTAGGGAGAGAAGTCATGTCTAATTTTTTGTTCTTGAATGGGAGAAATGATGAAACCACAATAGTGATTTATAGATGGAAATCAGGTAATGGCAATCACAGGGAAACTGTCAAACATTGGGAAGAATCATTGCATTAACAGGGCAACGTTTCATACCCACTCCAAAGCCCCCAAGAGCAGGGAGTTTTGAGTTGGTTTTGAAATTTGGATAGTTTGTGGAGTGTAACAGCAGTGAGCCCTTTCATTTTCAATTATGAGCACACTAGGAGAAACATTGGGCAGTTCTATGGGCATAAACAACTCTAGAATCAATTATGAGCATCAAAGGGACAAATCTGAGCACTTTGGGAGCATTCTGAAGGTCACAACAAATAGTAAAGCATCTCAAATCAGCTATAATTAGGCCAACTTTCAGTTTTGGGCACATTGTAGCAATAAAAGATGATGATCAATGGCAATAGGAGGTGGTATTTGCAATTCTGGCTGTGAAAATGAGAAATCTATGGGTGAAAGCAACCCTAAAATCTCATTCATATGCCTTATAGCAGCATCAAAAGGAATTTTGGGCACAAAAAAACCTGTTTGACAGTAAAAAAGGGTATGAAGCAACCCTATTTCAGCATATTGGGCACCCTTGTGCACTTATCCATCACCAAACAGGTGTACCTCTAAATCTGGGCCAAATTGGAGGGTTAAAAGGCAGTTCTAGGCATGAATAGCCCTATGAAAAGTGACGAACAAAGGAAAAAAAAAGGCTTTGAGAAATGTTGGGTTGAATTTGAGGGTTGAAATGACATTGACAAACAATTCTAGGCACATATATGGACATAAAGAACAAACCTGGGCACTCCAACAGCCTCAAACCTTCATTCTGGGAATAAATAAGGGCTATTCCAACCTCCTAAACAATAATTTATAGTAGTGTCATGGATTATGGGTGATTTTTCTCCACAAAAGGGGGGTAAACAAACC
Organism: Pseudotsuga menziesii; assembly: GCA_001517045.1. Classification (NCBI taxonomy): domain Eukaryota; kingdom Viridiplantae; phylum Streptophyta; class Pinopsida; order Pinales; family Pinaceae; genus Pseudotsuga; species Pseudotsuga menziesii. The sequence goes on along the minus strand of LPNX010409176.1, from coordinate 26,976 downwards.
TAAACAAAACAAATATCATTTAATTTCAGACCCTATAAACCAAGTCAGATTATGCTTCAGGTGATTCTCAGCAATCTCTTGAAGGATATCAATAGAAAATAATAGTCTTTGGTGGCTTTCCTTGCAACCGTAGGTCACAAAACAACCCTAAAAATCTCTAGACCTGTGCACAAGATAATTAACAACCCTAGTTGGCCCTAAAATACCAATTTTGTTCTGCATTAAGGGCCCCTATGCATAACATGGAATCCCTAAAGAGGGCCAATTCACCTTGGTGTACTGGTTTATTGTTAGAGGAAGGCCTTCTCTCATTATTTGAGGAACATTCACCCTTGGAGACACATGCATAAGGGTAGTGTTCATCCCTACCAAAGGAGAAAGTCATGATTTGAAGCATGCTTACACTCTTTTATACACCATTTCATGAAAGATATTACATGCTTGGAGGTTACTCATTGAGCTGGTCCACTTGGAAGGTTGTTCACATGTTTCATGCCCTATTTTGTGAAGAACGTTTTTGTATTTGGGGGTTGTTTTATAGATTGACGATTTTGCACATGGGTGGCATCTAGGTCCTACAAAGCAAGTTGTGTTTTACTCCAAATGGTGTTATGATGTATAGGAATCCTACAAAGCTAATTGACTCGACAATGAAGTAGGTTTAGAGTCTCAATGTTTATATTTCTAGGTTTTTTTTTTTTTGAATTTAAGTGTCATGTGTGTGACCTGTGCAGTCCCACATTCACTTGGTGGATTTAGTACGGATTGGGATGAAATGACCATTTTGTTACCAATCCAATCATTCATACCCTGATCTGCTTGGTTGAGTACCAAACTTGTCAACCACCCATAATCGCTCCAACATTCTACATGTCATCATACTTGCTATATGTGATGTATGTTTCAAACATATTTCCAGAGACGTGAAAGCATTGGTGACCAAGCATAGTGCCCATCCATGTATATTGCCAAATCCTTTAGGAACACACATTTATAATACATTATATAAATATTTGTGAGCATATCATAGTGCCCATGTATAACATGATATTTTGTGAGCCTACCCAATACATGTTAGGAAAAGGAAATGCAAGCAATAAGTGAGAATGGAGACTTGTATGTAACTAAAAGAGGGGCATACATAATAATTTTTAGGGCATACATTAGAATTTTTTAGAATTTCCAGTGTACTGTTGTAGGATTTCCACTATGCAAATAAGGCATTGACTTGATAGTCACAATCCCATTAGTATGATAAATTATGGGAGAGATCATAAAAACATCCCTACACAAATATTAACCAATAAGTATGGTTTTGGTGTATCATTTGGAGAATAAAATCCTATAACAATAGTTGTTATTATGACTCATTAAAGGGTCCTAGATGATATTTGGGCACTTTTAGGCCCTTCAACTTTCAAGCAAAAGAAGCCATAAACAATAAGTATGTGCACCCTAGCAAAGATGGAAAAGATCATAAAACATATTAGGTAAAATGGATAACCATCTACAACATCACAACATCATTCACGGGAAAACTAAAAACCACTTACAACCATCAAAAGTAAGGGTTACAAAAACAATGAGTGTAGAGTAAGGAGAGAGGAGTGGTCAGGAAAATGAATAATCGGGCCAATGTAGAGTGGAAAAGTGACTAGCTAGAATTTTGGAAGAGGAGATTAATCAAGATTCCTTGAAAAAGGAGCTCATGTCAAAGATGCTTTTTGATGGAAGTGACCAACATACCAACTCCGTATCACTTCTATCCGAAGTAAATGTAGATGAATGTGAAGATATGTTCTTTGAAGGAGATAGTCCATTAAAGGAGAACCTCCAGGCCCTGTATAGACATATATTGGCATAAATTGCAGTGTTGTATTTGATGCATATACATAACAGATCATCTCAAGCTTGACAACGTTGAAAGGCCAATGGCCACAAGCATACATATGAAGCTTATGAATCCTACCCAATTCATGTTAGGAAAAGGCAATGCAAGCAATAAGTGAGAATGGATACTTCTATGTAACTAAGAGAGGGGCATACATTAGAATTTTTAGGGCTACCAAGTGCCCACACCTATTAACCAAACTCATTCTTGACAAGCTTTTTCTTTAACAAGTTTTTTGCTTATAAGTCTTTCCAAGTTTTTTTGCATATAAGTCTTTCCAAGTTTTTTTGCTGGTATTTTTCTATGCTTATGCCAAAAAAAATTTCAGCCATGGTGCAGGTAGAACCAAACAGGTATTTGTCAAACATGTCTTCCTCCAGCGAATGGATTTTGGGAAGGCTAGAGGAAAGTAAGACATCCAGTAGGTCTACAAGGGATAGATCAACTAGATGTCAGAATATCAGAAGAAAATTCAACAAACGCATGAATTTTTTCTCAAAGGACGGGGGTCATGTTCCTATGATGATGAGACAGTTGGAGACATCGACGTGCCCTTAAGGTACCAACACCTAGTGAAACAATGGGTGCCTAGTGATCTTCCTCAAGTAAACACTGATTTTTGTGTGAATGAGAGGATATATAGAATTGCACCATTGTCATTGCATGGATTGTCAGGTTGTTTTGCATGGATGGGATAAAGGTTCAATACGATAGATGTACAGAATTGATGGAGTATGTTGGACTCTGTTACAACTAAAGTGATTGGATATGCCTGGTCCAATAGACACGAAGTATGTGTAGATATGGGTTTTCAGCGAATTATATACAATTGAAAGACAAAGCTCAAAATAAAGGAGCAACATTGTACATGGACAGAAGGCCAAAAACAACTGGTAATATTGCTCGGTTTATAAACAGTACACAACCAGGGTCTACACTAAATATACCCAACTGCATATTCGAGTCACATGAAGGAAACCGTGTCTTTGTATGTGCAATTAAATCAATAGCTGTTGGTGAAGAATTGCTTATTGATTACAATTTGAATCATGTAGATACAAACACTGTTAGTATGGTTGTGGTACAACAAAAAATTTGACCACCCTTTTATTAATTATTTTAACATCTATAGGACTTTTCATTAGCATATAATTTTAATTTTATACTTTTCATGTTTCCTTATGTAACTTTTAGTATGTTTTGATGCAGGGTTCTCTCAGGGGCACCTCCATCTCCATAGATGTTTGTCGACCCGAGTCAAGGTAGCAGGTATACATCGATATTTCCAATGTAATATTAAATTTAGGATGGACATACATATACGTTGTTATGTATTTTCATTAGTATATTAGGTTCGTTTATATAATATTATCTATTTTCCATGCAAAGTGTTGATCATGGAAGCCAACCGGCTATTGATCAACTGACTACAGCATTGGGGCAATAGCCAAACATGAATGTCATTCTCCATTTCAAATAATTTAAAATCGTAAACATGTTTATCGTGATGCATAATGTTTATTTTGTTATGTATTCTTTCGTTTTTATGTTTGCGTTCATGAGGGTAAAGTTGTCTACCTTTTTTGCAGAATGAAAGGGGAAAGTCCCCAGCTGTTGATCAGATGACTGGAGCCTCGATGCAACCAGTAAACCTAAATGTAATTACACATTCTAAATACTTCAAAAATGTACACATATAAAACATGTAGCATAGTGTTTATTTTTTCTCTGTATTTGTTAGCTATTATATATTGCGCTCATTGTGATAATGTTCTGTACTTTTTTTGTAGGTGGATGATCGAGGTAAATCCCCATCTGTTGATCAGACCACACCCTCATCTAGGCATCAGGTAATAATATAATTATTTGCGCACACTATTGATTCAAAGGCTAAGCAATTTTTTATATATTTCAATTGCAGACAGGGGATTCGGTTTATGAAACAACGTCTCAAAACTCTTTATAGAATGAGGTCTCCCAGTTGATGAGAGATAGTGAAATTAGAGAATCTGTAGACCCATTGAGGGTGATACAAAATACAAGGGAAAAACAAAATGAGGAACTGATTCATCTGACATTGGTAGTTCCACTAACAGAAGGGCTCAAACAAAGGATTCGATTGTTGTTACAGCAACGTAAACAAGTGGACATAAGTTATCGAATAATTATGTAAATTCATTTATAAAAACTTTATAATATTTGATTTTATATGCTATTGAACTTATAATACAATGGTTTGAATTTACCGCGTGCTATGGATATTATCAGTGGTGGTCAAGGCAATTTTTTCCTAGTGACCAAACCACTCCACGTACACCACATACTACTCCCATATTGTCCACTGAACAGTGAGCAACACGCTCTGTGACACCCCTGAGGGCAGCAGAGGGTACAGCTGATGTTTCCCCACCCACAGCAGATGTTGCAGAAGAAGGGGTGGATGCAGGGTTAGATAGAGATGTGGAAGCATTTCCTGGATCTTCTCGTGTGACTAGCATTGGTTCAATAGTGTGTACATTTTTTGTGAATGAAGAAGTGGTTCCAATAAAGATAGAGAGGATTCCAGGTCATTATAGATTGTTCGATTTAGTTTTTATAATTTGTGTCTAATATACCGATAATATTTTTTAATGTTGACTAATGATGGCATTATGTTTTGTAGGAAATGATATATTTTATAAACATATGAATGATTTGGCCTTGGATATCTTCAGGCCCACCATCCACATAATGTGGAACAAGTAGCCAAAAGATTTAAAGGATGATCTGACTAATCGCTTGGTTAGTCTATTCGGAAAAGATACCTTCGATACATCGAAGGTCCTACAGAAGGCTGGAAAAAATCTAAAGATTGTCTGAGACCAGTATAGGGTTCACCTAGAAAAGAACCCTAGGTATGAGCGCCCTCCAATGATTCCATCTATGGAGTGGAAAGCCCTGGTGGAAGATGGAAAAGAGAAGGGCATAAGAAAATCAGGAAAGATACCACCAGGTGGAACAAGGAGGTATGCAGTACATTCCAAAATGTAGTGGTAATCCTTATTATTACTAGTTTTTATATCAATTTTGGTACATCGACTAATGTATTTAAGGCCACATCTGAGGCCACCAAGGCAAGAATTGAAAAAATTGGCCAACACAAGCTTGGGCCTAGTGGTCACTCCAACTTAGTGGCCCAATATGAAATTATCACAAAACCCGAATCCGCATCCAAATATCATACAGATTGTTATTTTTGTCTTGTTCTGACAAAAAATGTAAAATTAATGACATCATGCAAATATGAAGGTCGACCGGTTCAAAGAATTGCCCAGTGTGGATTACATCAAGCTTGGCTTCGAACAGGGCTTTGATGCCGTTGTTGAACACCGGAGAAGCTTGTATAGGAATACTGCATGATCTTCTGCTGATCCATCTGGTGGCCAGGTATGTAAAAACTGTATAGTTTAATGATAATTTATTAATTCTCATGTAATTTGTTCCTTATAAATAAATTAACATAAATTATTTATTCCTTTTGTGTAGGAAAGTAATGATCCCGTTCATGTCGAGGATGTACATGACCAACACCACAAAGATCATGCTTCTCATCCTGGTAATGAATTTATTAATGTGCTACTATTTTTTATAGACCATTGCAAATGATGAACATTAATTCTAATTCTACACAATTCAACTGCAGAGCATGTAGATGCAGATAACATAGAACAAGTTGGGCCTGTACGAGATAATGTTGAACATGTTGATCTGCCCATGGCAGGTAAAAACACACATTTGTAATGTTTTTTTTAAATGAATTACTCGTATTTATCAAAATATAAATATATTAATGAAAGATTTTGACATTATTGCAGAAATTCATCGCCCCTCACCTGAAGTTCAACCTTGTGAGAAGACTAGTAGGGATACCGATGATCAAATTCCGGAAGATCTGACTCTAACTAAATATTTAAAGAGAAGAAAAGTAAAAAGGAAGTGACCCTAAAATTTTTGAGTAATTCTTATTTATAAAAAAAAATTTAATGGTTTTTTCCTCTGTTTCATGAATGAGTGTTTGAATGAATGCTTTAATGAACGGTTTACTCATTTTTTTTCTTCTCCCATTGATCAAATGAATGTTTTAATGAATGAGTTAATGAATGGTTTTTTCAGCTGTTGAATGATTGAATGGTTTGATGAATGATTTAAACAATGATTTAATGAAACCATCTTTCAACTATTGAGTGAAATAATTTGCAATATATGCATTGTTATTTGGATTGTGAAATAGTGAAATAAATTGTTATTTGTAAGTAGATGCATTGGGTTTGGGGAGTTGAGAGTGATGTGAGGAGGGGAGGGACCATAAGAGCTTCCACCTTCAAGTGGTTGGTCCTGTTTAGTAGAGAATATTAAATTATTCTCAAAATATAGAGGAGCTCAATGAATGGTAAGGTAGAATACATTAAAAAACATCTATTTCTATAATTTTAGTGTATAATTTTCACTATTACTATTTGACTCCTCCATTGGAACTTGTTACAGATAGCATTGAGAAACATTTCCATAGTTAAGAGGCAAGAAATGGAATTTTGATCAGATTTATGGCCTTATATACATAATATTTTTGGTTATCCATGTTTTATCAGGTGATCTATTCTTAACAATTAATTTACTTGAATAGTTGAATAATATTGTAATTTACATTGTAATAAAATTGTATTTATTTAGATTGGTTTTTTTATTTTCATAAACAAACATAAATTTATTTGATGGGTCCTAACATGAAACTATTGCAACATGACAAAAAATTAATTATGTTGATCCTAGTCACTTCAAGGGTAAACATCAATATGCTCCTGTTACTCGAAAGGGTTACTGGAAGGTATCTAATAGAATCATGTTAGTTTTCCAGGTTTAAGATTGACTGTATTTAAGGATAAACACATGATTGCTTCTTAAGGAATCTTATGAAAATATTGATGGAATTTTATGAACATTTTGTTGCAGGTTTCTGTGTTGTAGGTTGTGTTTCTATTGTAGATTCTGGAACTTCTTTACTAGCTAGTCCATCGGTAAAGCTTGCATACCTTTGATCTTTTGTAAATTTTTTGTATAAGTTAGTGGTGTTTTCTAGGTTTGTGCACGATATGATATTGCATAGGGGTGTGGCGCATCTGATGCTTGTATGCTATTGCACTGTGTGATCATTATACTATTGCAATGTGTGATTTCCATGCATGATGAATATTTAAAATTATATGCATCTACCATTCTAGGTGAAAATTTTGATTTCCATGTACGTTCTTAAAAAAGAGCCCTTCTGGCTTAGAAAAAAACTCAGTAATATGCTATAGAATCCAACTGGCTCATTTTGAGGGAAGTTTTTCTTCACAAAGAAAAGTATGCAGATCATATTTCCAATGAGATAACCAATGTAATCCCATGGAAATGGATATTGGAACATGGGAAACCAATACTTGACAAGTTGTGTATGCCATTTAACTTGAAGGATAAATGGAGTAATATGAAGAAGAGTAATTACTGAAGCATGTACATACATGGATGAATTAATTATATCTATCTTGTTCCCAATCTTCCTCTTTGGAGGAAAACTACTTGGAATCTCATGTGTAATCTCAACATATCCTTCTAGCATTCTACTTAATTATACTAATACTTCCTTCATAGTGTCACATTTTTCAACATTGTTGGACTTTATGCCATATAAGACTCTTATTTGCACCATTTCATAACACTCCTTGGTATCCTTTATTGTGTTTATGAAGTTCTTTGTAAATAACAAAGCTTCTCTCTGGCCCTTATCTTTAATTGACAACTAATTTTTTTTTCTATCCTTTATAATGTTCTAAGTTCTTCTCAAGTGATTTATGTCTCCATTGGGCATCCACAAACTACTTATATTTTACATTTTAGTCCTTCGGTTGACTTGGACTTGAGCATGCATTTTATTTATATGTTTGACAAAATGATTCTGTATCATCAGTCATTTGGACATGTTGAGTGAAAATCTATCATATCTAAAACACTAATTAGATTATTTTGATGCATAAAATTCAATGATCACCAGCAGAGTGTGTGCTCTAGAATGAAAAAGATATATAGAAGCAGACCATACTGATATGTCATAAGAGTTGTCAGGTAAAGAACTGTAAATGAAAAGGATATAGATTATTTACATATTTATTGGAATAATATCCACCATTATCTATGTGAAGGATATTGATCCTCTTACGAGATTGTTTCTCTGCAAGAGCTTTAAAATCTCGAAGACAAGAAAACACATCATCTTTGTGTTTTAAGAAGTAGACCCCTGTGTATATAGGGATGTAATCAATGAAGGTTAGTAGTAAGTACATATATTTATTTATTCATAGATATGTGAGGAAAGGGACCAGTAATGTCACTGGGAACAAAATCAAGAAGTGATGTGGCTCTCTTAGCCTTTCCTTTCTCAAATATCTCTTCAAGGTGCCTACCAAGAGTATATATTGGACAAACTCCATCTAAGAAGGATATAGGTGGCAACCCCACTATCAACTTGTTTGGTTAATTGATGCAATTAACGTAAGTTAATATGCCCAAACATATCATGCCATAACTTAGTAACATCATTAGAATGCATTAACAAAGCTAAAGTAGGAGTTTTAAGAAAAAACTTTGAAAAAACATACAATTTATTTTTGTGATCAACTTTTCCAAGTGAAATCTTTGAACCATCAATTGAATCTGAAATAATTATTGAGTATTTGGTGAAGATAAATTGCTTACCATGGCCTGAGTGTGTCATTTGATAGATGGAAATCATATTTTTCAGACAGATAAGGTACAAGTAAAACATCTTGAAATTTCCCATCTTCTTGTAAAATATCACAAAAGATTTGTGTGTTCAAGAAATTCAAATGTTACCATTGTTACTACATGTTTAAGTGAACTACACAACACCACTTCCTGAATGGAAACCTAATATCTTTTTCTTTGTTAAATCTACCACTCGGCATCGCTTTTTCGACGATGTTCCAACGCTTTTGTTAAAGATCCGACACCTTCAGCCGACGCTCAACCGATGCTTTTTATTAAACCTCTGACACCTTTCCCATCGAATATTCGACGCTTTTAGGAAAAATCCGACGGCATTTCCATGACTCCGACACTTCATCCCATCAGAAGACCAACCCTTCAAGTGTCAGGAGGCATTGGATATTCGATGCTTTCCGGAAAAAACACCGACAGTGTGGCCATGACTAAGACACTTCAACCCGTTGGAAGGCCGACCCTTCAAGTGTCAATAGGCGTCGGATATTCAATGGTTTGTGCAAGTTTTTAGTGACACTTTGAAATAGATGACTGTCAAATAGGAGACACCCTGTGGCGTTCGATCTTCGACCGACTTAGGTATCATGTCAAATATCCGACGATATGCCATTGACGGTAAAAAAAATTGCATGTGTTGAATATGCAACTGAGAAGTGTCGAATTTCAGACATGCAAGGTGTCATATTTTGGGTTGAAATTCTGTTTTGTAGGGACTACGCATATGTGAGGACTAACTACAAGGGTGACCCTGATATTCCATTTCTTGAGGGAGATTGGTGGGACGACCGAGGCACGAAGGACACTACCTCATTGTGTTTTTTTTTATATCATATCTCATTTTTTTGTATTTTTGGTGATACTAAGACACATCCTACATTTTTACAGACATCGGTCAATCTAGACCTGTAGGGGCCTCTCCTATCGAAAGGCGAAGGGTGGTTAGATATATATCCATCAGGAATGTAGAGGAAGAGGAGGAGATTCAATAAATTGAAGACAACCTCCATAGGTTGACTGCGGGGTTTCCTAACATTTCTATTGATGACCTTCCCAAGCATTATCAGCTCCATATTGGAGGAGTCTCAGGGAGTTTTGGGAGGCTACTCTGTAGAGTGGCGCATGTTGTTATGTGTTATCATGAGCATGAGGGTTAGTCCATAGTGACTCCTATTTTTGTATTGTATACATACTAAAATATTCAAAGCTTCATATTTTTACCCTTTGATGTACTAGAAACTTGATGGTTCCAAATTTTGGATAGACCGAAAGATTATGGCTCCAATTTTTGTATCAGTATTGGTTATATATGAAACTCTTTTTACATACATGTGTGTTTATGAATGGCTACCTATATGTGTTTTCTTTTATGATCTTTTATACATGAGTTAAGTACCAGTCCAAAACATAATTTTCTAATGAATCAACCACTACGTTCAAATGTCTTAGGATGTGATGGTAGGATACACATTCAAAATACCTTTCTAAAATATGAAACCTCGAGAAAATATGAAGAAGTACAAGGTTAATAATGGTGTAGACCTGGTTCAACTAATCCAAAACTAACTCTGAATCTAGATAAACCATAATATAACTCACATCATTAGTTAAAGCTTCAGTTAATTAACCAATCATTGCATTGTACTCTACAATATTGTTTGTAGCGGGACCCATACAAGTTCCACCTCATCTTACGAAATCATCGGTAGGGGAATACAATAACCAAGTTGTCGATGCAAGATTCATAGCATAACAACTGGAACCATCCACAAAGCTAGAGTAAGCAGCCATTTCTCCATTTAAACACAACATTATATAAGAAGGCTTACCTAAGACACATATTACATTCACAACAAATTCACAATCCAAACTACACATAAGACTCTTTAAACAATATGTACATAGTACATATTGTTAGATGACCTAGACATAGTACTTCTTGAGGTAAATCCCATTTCGGGGCTCACCTGACGATATTCCATCATAGTATATCAGCTCGTAATATCCTTTCTCTAAGACACAACTAACAATGTAAGGCCCATGCCACATGGATTCTAATTTTCCACCTCCCAATTTATCATGTTTCTGGCCGTATGTCAAGAACAGATCACCTTCGTTGAAGAGGCAAGGTTGAATGGATCGGTCGTACCAAGATTTAATTCATCATTTATGTACCTCATTAGGTAAGGTGTCATCTCAACAAGTCTCATCAAGATTGTTCAAGTACAAGAACCGTTCTTTCTCTAAAGTGGTATTGGGTAGTAGTTCTATAGCATGTTTCAAAGAAGGAATCTCACATTTTATCGGGAGAGTAGCTTCTAGCCCATACACCAATTGAAATAGGTTGAAGCTAGTATATGTCTTAACAGTAGTCCTATAATACCATAATGCATAAAAAAATTGTAAATAGAAATTGGACTTGGCTTGTTCTACCATCCGTTGAAGCATAGTTTCAAACACCTTGTTAATGGCTTCAACTTGACCATTGGCATGTGGGTAGTAGGGTGTAGAGTTATCATGACGAAAACCTAGTTTGGCACTTAGTTTCGACATCCTATTGTTTTGAAAATGTGAACAATGATCAATCATAATGGCTTGAGGGAATCCAAGCCTAGCGATTATGTGATTGAAAGGAAATAGGGCGGCAATTTTTCCATCTTCGACATATGTAGGCATCACCTCAGCCCATTTTGTAAATATTCCATGGCTATAATGATGTAACCATGCCCCCTGGATGAGGCAGGATTACAATGCATAAAATTAATGCCCCATTTCAAAAAATTTCTGACAATAATGATAGGATGTAAAGGAGCAAGGTGGGTGCACTTTTTGGATTGAAAAAGATGGCAGGGTGGGAATTTTTTCATGGCCTCCGTGCAATATTTGAAGATTGAGGGCCAAAAGTACCCAACTCAAAAAATTTATGAGCAGTAGCCATCCCAGAAAGATGACTGCCACATGGTCCAGAGTGATAGCCATTCAAGGATATTTCAGCCTCTTCATGAGTTAAGCAATTCCAAGAAATTACATCAATGCCACGATGGTACAATCTATCATTGACGATAAGATAGTACTTGGCATGATGAAGGATACAATGACATTCATCTTAGGTTGAATTAGGTTAAAAGAGTTGAGTCTGGAGATATAAAATCAAATCTCCATACCAGTGGTTAGACGTACTAATGAGGAACAGGGATTCATCGGGTAATAAATCCCAAGGACTACAGATCCTTAGTAATATGGGGAAGATCACACATAAGCTCTGTAAAGAAAATGGAATTCTTTGAACTGGATTTCACAAATAATAATTTAAATTCCTGGAGAATAATAATCCAATGAAAGTATTTTCCCCCAAGCATCTGACAAGTCAATATGTAATAGAGGGGGTTAGAATCTACGTACACAGTAGTTGTGCAGAGCAAGATGTAGTGACGAAATTTCTAGACCGCAATGACTGTGGCCAAAGAAAACTTCTGAACATGAAAATAACAAGTTTTAGATTCAAGGAGACTATTACTTAGGTAATAAATCACATGTTCCTGGTCATTTGCATCCATTTGAACTTATACCAATGCCGATGGTAGTTAATGACACAACCACATACAAGGAGTAGTACCTGGTGTAGTCAAGTGGATGCAACACAAGTGTGTGTGTAATTGCGTGTTTGAGAGTGTCAAATGGACGTTGTTCAAATTCATCCCAAACAAAGGGTGTATCCTTTTTTAACAAACACATGAATCCATGTGTCTTCTTGACGTAGTTACAGACAAAATGAAGCAGAAAGTTTTCCTTCCTTTGAAAAGTTTCAAGTTAGATAACATTGGTAGGTGGTGGTAGGGACAAGATAGCTTCAATTTTCAGCGGGTCTATATGGATGCCATCCTTGGAAACAATGAAGCTAAGCAGTCTGCCAGTCTCAACACAAAAAACACATTTGTGTGGGTTCAACCGATTTTTTTAATGGAGACACCTAAGAAAATTGGCTCTCATATGGTCAACATGGTGCCCGCGATGCTGTGAATCGGTGGGTAATTCATCGAAGTATAGTTCTAGGATATCTTTGATTTCATGGAAATCATAATACATGGCGCGTTGAAAGGTAGCACCATCATTTTTTAGGTCAAAAGGTAACTTTCTATAGGAAAAGGTCCCCAATGAGAAAATGAAGGTCATCTTATGCTGATGAGAAGGGAGTATCTCTATCTTATTATAGCCAGAAAGTCAATCCATGAATGAAAATATGAATCTATTGGTGTATTTATCGATGATTTGATCGATATAAGGAGTAGGGAAATTATCCTTGGGACAAGCCCTATTAAGATCTCAAAAATCGATACAAACCTTTTGAGGCCTGGAAATTTGCAGGCAAAAACAGTAAGGGATTCTCCCCAGTCAACGTTCCCAACTAGCCCGTGACTGTTTGGTGTAGGGAATCTATCTGGTTTGCGGTCCGGCTACCATAGGTCAAGTAACAAAAATAAAAGGTTTTACCAGTTGCGGCCCAGTCCACCGTGTATATTTCTGTGTTTTTAGTTTTAAGTATGATATGCAAGTGCCTATATAAAATGCATATTGATGTAGAATACGAGGAGTGGTCACAATGTGATGCGTAGGTTCTTACCTCTCGTCTTAAACTCTCTCACATCTAAATCATACATAGCAAGAAAATAAAACTAACTACCTAACCTATCCCTAGGGAGCAAGATTATCATTCATTAATGAGTAATGTATTTTGTACATGCATCATGAAAAATCACAGATAGCTGATACTTCTTTCAAAACACATGAACATTTAAATATATTTGAACAACCAGATAGCCAATTGTTTATGAACAACATTCATTACTCATAGTGGAAATTTTCATAAAATAAACCAAAGAACATTCATACAAGAACATAGGTTCATAGAGTTAGAATGATCTCACAGTTAATGGACACAAAGCTGAAAACAAAATACTTCCTCTTCAACAAATCCATAGCACAACATTTGAACATTCCACCAAGCTTTTTCCAACAGGCAAATTGTAATTATCTATTGCAAAAGGAAATAGTTCTTCTTACAATATGTCCTCACAAATCTAACTGGGAAAAAGTCCAGATCCTCTCTAACTCTCCTATACTTATACTACAAGAAAACTCTTGGGATGCCCCTCGGTGACCTTTGGGCTCCTCACCCATTTAACCTCACAATTTTTTCCTTTTGTGAGTGCTCATGATTCGTCCAATACGTTACATTTTATATTAATATTTACAAGCACTTTGTATAACGAGATACCGGCTTGATCAGTGATAAACTTTTCCTGGGCCTCAATTGTTATTAAATCCACTGGCCTTGTTTTTTTTTTCTTGCTCAGTAATCCATTAGTCCCTTGCTAGAGCCTATTGAGCTTGGACTTGACTCTCTTCTTCTTTTCTCTATTTATGCTTCTTCATTCTTCAGCCAATTTCTTACTTGTTGCCTCCCTTCTACTTTGTCTTTTAAACACATCCTACTCGCGACAAACATCCTGTCATGAAAATAGCATATTTAGACTATTTAGGGTTTAATAAAGTAATATGAACTGCATTAATACATGCATGCTGCATAAAAAGAAAACATGAAAATGCACAAAAAATACTGACAACTGGGTCTGAAATGTTTTTCTAAACCCTTTGTCCAACTTAAAAAAAAATGATCTTGAAAGATCATACTCTTCATCTCAATCCCGACCATATTTGGACCAACTCGACATCCTCCAATTATAGCATAAAAAATGACAAAGGAACTGCCATCGAAAAATAGGGTAAAAGCACATGAGAAAGGTGGGAAACCTTGTCCGATGGGAAAAATAATAAGCAACGGACCACAACAAACTTTCATCAGCGAACCAAAACTCCATACGATGGACGATTAGTGCATTACATAGCTGCAATGGTGGAATACCATTAGACTGCGAGTTCCGTGGTCAACTGAGGATATCGGCGATCGAAAGCTCAGAGGCCTAACCGGTATTGCGTCAGCAGATAAACCAGCTAAGCGGTGGAAAGATAGTTTACTAGAAAGCCACAACGGCGGATGTCAAACCAACTACAGGTCTTGGTAATCATAAAACCATCGATGATCGGAGCAGTTATATAGCAGATGGTTAGTTTGATGAGGATCCGCAACGGTGGATGACATAAGGACCACGGCTTCCGATTAAAGTTATAAACCATTCCGAGTGCGAAAAGAAAAATATCGCAAAGTCAAAAACCTCGGCATTGGAAAATAAAAGAGCTAACCATCGGAATATTCAGCATTTAGCTTCCGCAACGCCAGAAAACGTAAAGACTACAGCTTCTATTCTATTGTCCAAAAACTTCCGACAACAAAAATTTATCGAAAAACAAAGTGTTCAAAAGATTTAGGTTGGGCAGTGATGAAATCAGTTTGTTTAACCTTCGAAACAGTGACAGCAAAGAGAAACAAGCTCCCACTAGAACGTAAATAGACTTCCGATAACGATGAAGGAAATCATTCAAACCAAAAAGAAACATCATTTTCAAAACTCCACCGTTAACACGTTTGTAGTCAGGAAGTAGTTTTCTGAAAAGCATGAAAGCAATTGACCTCTCTTCAACTTCAAACAATCCAAGTTTGTAGTAGAGGGAAAATAGAAACAGAGTTCAGCAATCCAAAAAATCTTAGGCAAGATAAACATTAAAAGGAGGGTCCAAAATTTTAAAAAATTTGGGAGAAAAGTTGCAGCTGCAACAATTGGCGACTACCTAGTGAACCTAGATCTCTGGACAATTTATTCCTTAAGAAATAGACTGTTTAACAATAAAACCAACATATTGAATTCTTCTAGCTGTCTGGATTTCCCAAATGGCAAATATATGTACTTTTAATCATTGATGATGGTCCAATTTAGGAAAATGGAACCCAAGATTTCAAAGTCAAGATAACTCTTTTGAGGCCAAGAATATGAGTTTCATTTTTTACCTCTGTCTTCGGGTAGCTTCCAACTTGGACACCACAAGATTGTAACATATGGTAAATAGGAATATTCATGTGTTCCTCATTCCCATTCCATCTTGCACTTTTGTGCTTTTTTTGGACTTTTTTGTCCCTTTTTTGAGTCCTCCTGCATGCCTTTCTTTCTGATTTTTTTTATTCAAGCTCCTCTATCCATAGTGTCCTTTTGTGTGAGAGATGTATTTAATTTTCATCTCACGGACGGAGAAGAAATTTTTGGAAGCTTTGTACTCATTTGATTCAGTACTTTGTCTTGATACATATTGCTTCCTTAGGAGATTTCGACTCTTATTTTCCTTTTGGCTTTCACTTCTTGGCATGGGATTATTTATATATAATATACTGTTTACCCTGCTTCCTTTCCGTGGGTCTTTTGCTGTCACCCCCTAGGACATTTTCACATGTGAGATGGATGGAGCCCTGAAAGAGTATTCCAGAATTTTGATCCTGATTTATTTTACAAGGATTAAGTAGGACTTCAATGTGTTCATAGCCATTTAGGAAAACTGTTAAACTAAAAGAAATCCTTTCAGATAAAACAATAGTACACAGTCTTATAATCAAGGATTTTAGTTAATCCAGAATTTTGATGCCCTCCATGCAACCAAAAGTTTGCCTCTTTTATTGAAATTGTTGGAATATAATCCGTCGGGATTATATTTTGTAAATAAATAAATAAAATTGATGTAGGAAGTTGAAAAGGCTGGGCAGAAGGTGAAACACAACCGTCCTATGAATTGTATAAATATATGCATTAGCAAGGGAATAATATAGAATTAGGAGTTATTACCTATTAGTGGTATCAGAGCTTGGCTGTTTGCCATAACTCTTGTTGTTCTGGCATTCTGCAATTCTGCCCCGTGCATAGTCTGTGCCCTCCTGGCTGCCAGACTGCTCACTCATTTTCTCTGACAAAATGGTTGAATTATTTGTGTTGTGACCTCAGTTATTCCTACCCATTGTATTCCATCTTCCCTTGCGAGCTGCTGAGTTTATTTCTCTACAATTTTCAAGGTTTCGACCCTAATCCCACAAGTAGTTTGCCAACCTCTACACACCATTGCGATCTTCAAGTCTGAATATCTGCGTGACATTCCTATCCACGGAGTAGGTGCAGCATTTCCATGTTGCTCATGCACAATCTGTGCAGCAGACTTTGAAACAGTTCCATCGGCTACCTTAGGTTTTGCATCCACCTGATTTCCTTCGTGTTTAACTTTTATTTCACTGATTTCAGCGCAGGAAAAACCACCTCACACTTTATGACTATTAGTACCCTCTGTGGCTGATTCTGAATGGTGTTGCAAGTATACTCAATAATACGAAGGAGCCCCATATTTTGCAGCTTTCCTAAGTTAACTTCACTAGCCTGGATCAAGGCGTTTCTTCATGCACTCTCTCCTATCTGCGTCGATGTTTTTTTCCCTCAGTCCTAGCAATCTACCCATTCCAACTGCCCTATGATTGCTTGCTCAGTCATGCATTTTCCTATATGTTACTCTCCAGTTTTGAATGTTATCGTGAACATCCACTGATCCCTATCGGTCGGGAAAACCTAGTGCATGAACACTCTCTTTCTCTACATTGAATATCTATGGAGTATCGTGGACTATCTCTTCCATTGTGGAGACTATTGTGGTGCATGGAACTTGGCAGGAAGTGCGCTCTCTATGCATGAGCTATGTTCTTTCTATCCTAGTTGCGACCTGTTTTCCTAGAGCTACATCTCTTTAAATTGTCAATGATGAAAAACTTTATCATTTTTTGTTTGTAAGCACCACAAACTATTGCAGAGACTCAGACCTGCATTGTGTAGAATAATGCACATAGTTTATTGAAGGAGAGATTATCATTTTCTTGTATTATTTTTTGTAAATAAGGTGGCAGAGACTTAGACCTGCACCTTTACTCTTTCATAGTTGCTAGATTCATCACAAAAGATGCAATATATAGCATCTGGAGTTGGTGCCACTCTCACTGGAAAGAGAGGCAGAGGAAGAAGAAACTTCAGAGGTAGAGGAGGCAGAAACAACTTC
Source organism: Pseudotsuga menziesii (assembly GCA_001517045.1). Lineage (NCBI taxonomy): Eukaryota > Viridiplantae > Streptophyta > Pinopsida > Pinales > Pinaceae > Pseudotsuga > Pseudotsuga menziesii. The sequence continues at coordinate 9,239 of LPNX010409176.1, read as the reverse complement.
AACAAAAGATCAGATTTGCAGTGCAAACATTGTGGAAAGACTGGGCACACATCAGATCAATGTTGGGCTTCATGGGACTCCATCAAAGACAAGCATAACCAGAAGAAAGATAATAAAATTCAAGATACTTGTAAATCTTCTGATTCTGCTCATTGTATTGTTGCACATTGTAATCTTGGAATTAATGAAATGACTTCACTTTCATCTTAAAAATATTTTTGGCTGCTTGATACTGGTGCAACATCACACATGACATTTAGAAAAGAATATTTTGAAGAACTTAATGAAACAATAGATGGCATAGTTTACTTTGCAGATAAGTCAAGTCTTAAACCAAAGGGAATGGGCACCATTCGAATGAAGATGCCTGGATTCCCTGATTTCTTGTTGAAGAATGTTCTTTATCTTCCAGAGTTGCAGAGAAGCTTGTTGTCCTTGGTGGAGATTCGATAGTGAGGCCATTCCATCCACATGTTTGATGGAATCGTAGAAATAAGAAAGTCCTCTGACAACCAAGTCATCATGACTGGATACGAAGATGGGAAGCTACTGAAGCTAAAGGGTTCATCTGCAAGAGTTCAGAACTATGCCTAGCTCTCTCAGCATGGAGAAGGTAATTTATCATATAGTTCATTGTGGCATGCAAGATTTGGTCATCTAAATTATAACAGTCTTCGTTTGTTGAGAAAGAATGGTGTATTTGGTTTGCCCACCATTCCCAAAGAGAAGAACAAATGTGATGCATGTATATTATGGAAACATAGTAAGCTGCCATTCCATGAATCTAATTTCAGAGCAACTAGGAAATTAGAATTAGTGCATTCTGATTTATATGGCCCAATGCCAACCCCTTCTGCAAATGGGAATAAGTATTTTATGACATTTGTTGATGACTACTCAAGATTGTGCTGGATTTACTGTTTAAAGACAAAATCAGAAGCATTTCAAACATTCAAAGACTTTCATGCATTGATAGAAAAACAAGCACAATCAAAAATTGGTACACTTCGTACTGATAATGGGAAAGAATAAACTTCAAATGCTTTTGAAGATTATCTTTGCCAACATGGAATTGCACATCAGACTACAATTCCCTACAATCCTCAACAAAATGGTGTAGCAGAAAGAATGAATAGAACCATAATGAATATGGTTCGCTCAATGATGTTTTTCAAGAATGTAAAACTAATGTTTTGGGGTGATGCAGTAAAATGTGCAGCGTATTTGAGAAATAGAAGTCCCTCAAATGCTATTGATAACAAGACTCCACATGAAATTTGGTT